>SJYC01143408.1:0-16833 GCA_006408675.1 Madoqua kirkii
GGAGTAGAGAGTTGGGGTTTACCTCATCCCAAGTTGGGGCGCTAGCGATAAAGAGCCCACCCGCCAGTGCAGGAGACATGAGTCCTGGATTCAATCCGTGGGTCGGGGAGACCCCCTGGAGGAGGAAATGGCAACCCACTCCAGTGTTCTTGCCTGGAGAACCCCATGGACAGAGGAGCCTGGTGGGCTACAGTCCCTAGGGTTGCAAAGAGTCATACATGACTGAAAGGACTCAGCATCCACTCAACACAAATGACACAAATGTCAGTCAGTTTGTAAGCAGAGGTTGGTACATATTTCTAACGGAATACCCCTCGGCAGTGAAAAGAAAGAAACTGCTGATACACACAGTAATGTGGATGAATCTCACCAAAGTGCTGAGTTAATGAAATAGGACACAGAAGACAGCATGTTCTGTGACTCCGTTTGCATGCTATTGAAGAAGAAGCAAAATACAGGAAGAGAAAAAAGATGCGTTATTTATTCCCAGTGATTCCCAAGGGCACTTCTGGTGTGACGCAAGCATTCTGTGTCCTGACTGTGGTTATCTGATTGTATAATGTTTGTCAAAACACAGAGCTCTGTATCTAAAATGGGCTAATCTTCCTGTCTGTGCTTATGCCTTGAGTTTAAAAAATAATGTTAAGTTTCTCTTTATGCAGAGTATTGCACTTTACATACTTGGTGATGAAAGCTCTCTCTCTGATGAATCATCACAGTATTTATCCAGAATAAGTATAGGTAAGTCAATCTAACATTAGGCTTCCCCAGACAAATTTTTATAGATGTCGGTATCAGAGTTGAAATAAAAAAATTGAAACTTTTCTAAGTGTGCTTCAGGTGCCGTGTCTTGCTTCATTTTAGAAGTGACAAAATCACACAGTTCTAGTCTTGAGTCCACAACTGACTTTCAGAGACCAAGATTACTAAAAATCTGACAATCTACATTTTCAGTATGTCTAAAAAGGGCTGTTTTAGCCCCAGATCATTCTTTCCAACCTGCCAGAGTACTGCTTATTTTGTTGTTTTTTAGAAGTTTTTTATCTGTAATTTTTCTTTCCAAATGTCTTCTATATGTTGCATGCTTTCTTTACCAGGATAACTATCAAAATAAAGTTTTGTTCTGTTTTAGCACCCCAGAAGCCACAAGCAGAACAAGAGGAGAGCAGGTGACTTTTATTCAGTTTGTGCCTTTACACTGTTTGTTTCATGGCTTCCTATTTAATAAACTCACGTTTGTTCTCTTGCAGGCTTAGTTTCAGCCATTCTACGTCGGTTTCTAGCCTAGCTGAGAGATTAGTTGTCTGGATGACTAACGTAGGTAAGGCCATCTTTGTTACCTTTCACGTGTCTTTGGAATCCCTTCCTTGGACTGCTCTTCCCTAACCAGGCCCTGTGTCCTCAGAGCTCACTAGAGCTGGGAGGCATGAGAAGGCAGGGCCTCTAGCTCTACAGAAGGATCCCACGGGGTTGAGCTGATGGCCCCCCTGAGCCACCCTTTCTTTGCCTGACAGTCTCACAGCTTCCCTCTACTGATATCTTGGGTACCAGCCTTTTCTCCTTTGGTGGGTGGAAAATCTTTGTCTTTCCTCTGAGACCAGTAGAGGCTGTGGCTTTGTAGAGTGGCCCCAGAATGGAGAATGCTAATCACTATACGTTCAGATTTGAAGCTGTTAAATACTCAGATACCAGAAATGATTATTTCTGGCAAAATCTAAAAGTAATGTGTGTATATCTTAGAGTATGCTTTTGAATGATATAGGCCAGGGATTTTATGCACCAAGAGGCAGATTCACCTGGGACAAGGGAAAGAAAGGCAAAGAGTTTATTCTCTCTTCCTAAAGATTGTGCCTTTGGGTTTTAAGCTGAGTAAACTACCAAAACTTTATGTAAAAATGAACTAAAATGTTTTTAAAATATTAACAATATGAAAACATAAAAATGAGGATGTTAGAAAGTAGTGCTTTAATGAATATTACAAGAGGTTTCTGAATTCTTATTTAGAGAATATTCTAAATGACTTGAGTTTTTCACTCTTCTTTTTTGTTACGCTTCCTTGAAAATTCCAGTAATTGTCATGTAGTATTACCAGTAAGATACTTATGCTGAAAAATATTGGATGAGTTCTATTTATTTGTATATTACATAGTGTTTAGTATAAGTGTGATTCTCAAATAAGGTAACATTGTTACCTCTAATTAACCAACTTTCTATGTTAATAAATACTGTAAAATATTATAAAATTTAGAAAATCATTTCAGAAAAAATTAACCTGAGGCTGTGAAAAATTTTTTTAATGAAATATGCTATATATACAAGAGAGTGTATGACATGTGTCTAGAGAATAATAGTAAAATGAGCGTTGATGTTCTGGTTGCCCACTGTTAGAAATAAAGCATTGTCAGTGTAGTAGAAAGCCCTGTGGATCTAGTCCTTTAAATCCTTCTCTCACACACCTTATTGCTATAGGTAACCATTGATGCAGCACGCATCCTAAATTTTGTGCTACCATCTGTCATTTTTTAATCACCTTCATATATTACTTAGTATTGCATGTTTTTTAACTTTATGTAACTCAGTGTAGATATGTTTTTTACTACCTTATTTACCTCAATATTATTTACAGATTTATCCATGTTGACTCACATAGCAGAAGGTCATTCATTCATTTTCAGTGCTATATAATCTACTGCTTGGATATATCCCAACTTATTTATCCATTCTGTTGATGATGGAAACTGGACTCTTTCCTCTCTTACCATTTTTTGCCATAATGAACAATTGCTAATGAACATTTTAATGCTTATGTCCTTGTTCCCTGTGTGCGCATTTCTGTATGGCTACTGACGGACCGTAAGGGTGAACCTGATATACACACTGTGTTTTCCAAGGTGGTTGGTTCCGTATACACCACCATCCTCTGTGGAAGAGAATTACTGTTGCTCTGTGTAATTGTCAACACTTGGTATTGATTGACTCCAATATATGTCTGTCAGATGAGTATGAATTTTCATTTCCTAGTTGGTTTTAATTTGCATCTCCCTGATCACTGATTGGACAGAGCATCTTTTCGTATGTTTATTGACCATTTGTGTTTCCTCTTAGGGAAGTGTCTTTTTGTCCTTTGATTTTCCTATTGGATTGTCTTTTTTCGTAAAGTTTTTAGGAATTTTTCTTCCCCCTAAAGAAAACTGATGTCAAGATGCTGGTCTGGTAGCAGAATGAATACAGTGGGTTTCTTGCTATTTGTTAGGGTAGAGTTTACTAACTTCACTTGGAGGATTGAAACAGTGGCTAAATCTGACTGAAGAATTTTCTCTTTTCCTTCTGTCACAAGGTTTCACTTTAAGAGACTTGGAAACGCTTCCCTTTGGAATAGCTCTTCCCATCCGAGATGCAATTTATCACTGTCGGGAGCAGCCTGCTTCAGACTGGCCGGAAGCTGTCTGCCTCTTGATTGGACGTCAGGATCTTTCCAAGCAGGCCTGCGAAGGAAACTTGCCCAAAGGAAAATCTGTGAGTATCACCATAGAAAGTCCATGTTCAGTTTTAGCCTCAGTAGAATTAGCGTAGAGCTGTCCCCCGTTTTCCTTTAAGAATGTTTGCAAGTGTATGTATCAGATTATCTTTTGTTATATGCTAGATAGATATGCTTTAAAATAGGATAAATTTTATTCATTATAGATTGAACATGGAAATAGATTTTGTGAATGTTCTGTCTTACCTGCACCTTTCTTTGCCTTGAGGCAGGACAAGTGTTGAGTCAGTAGACAGTTACCATGACTGATTCCCTGCTTGTACCACATTAGTAATTAACTGTGGCTGCTGTTTAGTTGCTGAGTTGCTGTTGAGTTGGCGACCCCATGGACTGTAGTCCACAAGGCTCCTCTGTCCATGGGATTCTCCAGGCAAGAACACTGGAGTGGGTTGTGTTTCCTACTCCAGGGATTTGTCCCAACCCAGTGATTGAATCCACTTCTCCTGCATTGGCTGGCAGATTCTTTACCACTGAACTGCCGGGGAAGCCCACATCTATCTTTTAATCCGCACTTAAGTAAGAAGTTTTAGATGAATTAGTGTTTGTCTTATTTTAAACACAAAACCAAAAATTTTTTTGTTAGTAATATGATTATCTTTCCCTCAACCAAGATTAAGTTGTTAGCATTTGACCTCTTTTGTTACTATGAGTGAGACTATCATTAGCCTTAAAGCTGAATGATACTGATAATCGTTCATCTGTATTTATATGTCCTTTTAAGTGCTTCCCTGGTGGCTCAGACAGTAAAGTGTCTGTATACAATGCAGGAGACCTGGGTTTGATCCCTAGGTCGGGAAGTTCCCTGGAGAAGGAAAAGGCAACCCACTCCAGTACTGTTGCCTAGAAAATCCCATGGACGGAGAAGCCTGGTGTCCATGGGGTCGCAAAGAGTTGGACATGACTGAGCGACTTCACTTTCACTTTCACTTTAAGTAATTCTGGCTAAATTCAGTTTGTTCAGTTACTTGAAGTTACATTTTGTAACTCGTCTCAAATTAAATCTATCAGGTATTTGGGTCTGTATTTTATTGCTGACTCACCAATTGGAATATAGTTTCTTTTAAAATTAGATATTCCATAGAAATTATAATACATTTTTAGCAACTAAAGTCAGACTGATTTTTAGTCATATCTTCCAGTATTCTTTTTCCTGGTTAATGTTGCTTCCACATTAAATGTTGCAAGATTTTAGCCTTTCATCTAGGAATTAATCTTTTTTGAAAGGAGTAGAAAACTGTGAGAAGACAAGATTTCTGCTATTTCTTCTGTTTTGAAGTCTGATTGAATCATTTGGCCTGGGAAGTTAAAGCACATGCTGAGCTTATGAGGACAGAATGATAAGCAGGCAGTTAACTCTCCTCACTTGTTTTGCTGCATTTAATTCCTTTCCTTTTAAGAAACATACTTGGAACATACTTAGGACAAACAAAGAAAAGTGAAAACCAACCATGATCCATTCTGTTTAAATCACGGAAGTGAGAAAGTATTAGTCTGACCTCCTCCAACCCTTGGTTGATACCTTTCCTGGTTGTTTTCTTCTGCTTCTGCTAATTAAAGACAGTATTTAAATTGATGTTGGTTCTTTAGTACATTGTGTGGAGTTAATCTTCTGTTGCCAGTAATATGTTTCCTCTTCAGAATATTTGGAATATAGTTTGATTTTTATAATTTATTTAGAATATTCCTTTCTGTGAGATCAGCCTCCTGACTGTTATTCTAAGTTGAAAGCTTTCCCCTTGGCTGAGTAAAGAATCTTTCCAAGTAGGCAATACAATTGAAAAAAGATTTCTAGGTAGGAGTCCCATATGCCCTGGGAACCTAAGCCAGCCCTGCTTTGGCATATACTTTTTGTTTGCATTGATGTAGACTTGGTACCTCGCCCTATGCATTCTTATGTTCAACAAATGTGCGTTGGCTGGTTTTTAAGTTAGTATTACAACCAAGTCTGTTACTCAGGTGCTCTCATCAGATGTTCCTTCAGGAACAGAAACAGAGGAGGAGGATGATGGCATGAATGACATGAATCAGGAGGTGATGTCATTAATATGGAGTGAAGACTTACGCGTGCAGGACGTGCGAAGGCTTCTCCAGAGTGCACATCCTGTCCGCGTCAATGTGGTGCAGTACCCAGAACTCAGTGACCACGAGTTCATCGAGGAAAAAGAAAACAGGTGAAGGCAAACGTCAGCTGCCGGGATTTAAGTGAAAAATTTCTGAATGCTGCCTCAGTTTGTTCAGCTGGAAGAATAGGCATGACTGTGGCGTTCATTCACCCCTCACAGGGCTGCTCAGGAATCAAGGGGGCTGGTTCTGCCTCGTGCTTGGAGCACTGCTGGGTGCATCGCAGAGCACAGTGCCGTCAGGCATTTTTGTTATCCGAGGTCATTGATTTTGTGATGCTGATCTTTTTTTTAACCTTTTCCCATTTCTGAAATCAGATTATCTGTCAGTCTGGGGATGTCTGTAGGTGTTACGGTTTAGTTGGCAGTGGTTTTTCTTTCTTAGCACGTCATGAAATAGTGATGCATCTTAAAATCAACTGCATCTTAAATGGAAGGAGTACACTGGTTTTGTTTTCATTATTATAGTTTTGTGGATTATGTATTCTGTTCTGCTAAAAATGTTATGGGATGTAGCATTCTGGCCTAATTCTAAATTTCCCTGATTACAAATTACTGTGGGGCAGTGTTCTTAAAGAGTCATCTTAGGACAGTGAAGTGTTCCTCCCCAGTGAATGAGAAAAGCAGGTATATGTATATACAATAAGGGAGAGAGCGTCCTTGTGAATAACTTTGTCTGCAGAGAGAGTTTTAGCTTCTTGTTAACCTCAGAAAGGATACTTCTGTGTCTTCAGATATAGCTTGTAGTATTTCCTGGTTATAAATGCTCCTACTTCCACAACTTCTGTTTGATGCCACTTATTTTAACATAGAAGCAAGTTAAAAAGTGGTGGATTAGTTTCAGAATATAGCCTGGAAAAGGAAACGGCAACCCACTCCAGTATTCTTGCCTGGAAAATCCCATGGACAAAAGAGTGAGGTAACGATTTACTGACTAAACAAAAACATAGCCTGGAGAAGCCATCCTAACCTTGAACATATTTTGACATACAGTGCTGTTAGTCCCATGGATCCTAGCCATCGAGCAAATGGAATCACTTCGCTGCTCTGGGGACAGCATGAAACCCACTCACCTCCACAGCAAGGACTTCTTTTTTCTCCTGTGTGCAGGCCGTGGAGGGGGCACTAGGGCTGTGTTCACAAAGAGGATGTAAGGAGGGTCCCAGCTACACTGGCCACAGCACAGTGAGGAACCCAGTAGATCTTATATTTTCCTCTGAGAAGGTTCAGTTCAGTCAGTTCAGTTGCTCAGTCGTGGGTTAGCATTATTGAAAGAAGAATTTTAGTTTTTCATTTTGAATACTTAGGGAGAGTTGGCTTGGTATATAGAATAGCTGGTTTTAATTCAAAATGAATATGAAACAGAAGAAGGAATGTGTCTCCCTCTTAGAGTTTCTAATGGGACTGCATGCATAGTTCGTTGCTCAGGCATATCCAACTGTTTGCAGCCCTTTGAGCACTGCTGGGTGCATCGCAGAGCACAGTGCCGTCAGGCATTTTTGTTATCCGAGGTCATTGATTTTGTGATGCTGATCTTTTTTTTAACCTTTTCCCATTTCTGAAATCAGATTATCTGTCAGTCTGGGGATGTCTGTAGGTGTTACGGTTTAGTTGGCAGTGGTTTTTCTTTCTTAGCACGTCATGAAATAGTGATGCATCTTAAAATCAACTGCATCTTAAATGGAAGGAGTACACTGGTTTTGTTTTCATTATTATAGTTTTGTGGATTATGTATTCTGTTTCTGCTAAAAATGTTATGGGATGTAGCATTCTGGCCTAATTCTAAATTTCCCTGATTACAAATTACTGTGGGGCAGTGTTCTTAAAGAGTCATCTTAGGACAGTGAAGTGTTCCTCCCCAGTGAATGAGAAAAGCAGGTATATGTATATACAATAAGGGAGAGAGCGTCCTTGTGAATAACTTTGTCTGCAGAGAGAGTTTTAGCTTCTTGTTAACCTCAGAAAGGATACTTCTGTGTCTTCAGATATAGCTTGTAGTATTTCCTGGTTATAAATGCTCCTACTTCCACAACTTCTGTTTGATGCCACTTATTTTAACATAGAAGCAAGTTAAAAAGTGGTGGATTAGTTTCAGAATATAGCCTGGAAAAGGAAACGGCAACCCACTCCAGTATTCTTGCCTGGAAAATCCCATGGACAAAAGAGTGAGGTAACGATTTACTGACTAAACAAAAACATAGCCTGGAGAAGCCATCCTAACCTTGAACATATTTTGACATACAGTGCTGTTAGTCCCATGGATCCTAGCCATCGAGCAAATGGAATCACTTCGCTGCTCTGGGGACAGCATGAAACCCACTCACCTCCACAGCAAGGACTTCTTTTTTCTCCTGTGTGCAGGCCGTGGAGGGGGCACTAGGGCTGTGTTCACAAAGAGGATGTAAGGAGGGTCCCAGCTACACTGGCCACAGCACAGTGAGGAACCCAGTAGATCTTATATTTTCCTCTGAGAAGGTTCAGTTCAGTCAGTTCAGTTGCTCAGTCGTGGGTTAGCATTATTGAAAGAAGAATTTTAGTTTTTCATTTTGAATACTTAGGGAGAGTTGGCTTGGTATATAGAATAGCTGGTTTTAATTCAAAATGAATATGAAACAGAAGAAGGAATGTGTCTCCCTCTTAGAGTTTCTAATGGGACTGCATGCATAGTTCGTTGCTCAGGCATATCCAACTGTTTGCAGCCCTTTGAACTGTAGCCCACCAGGCTCCTCTGTCCATGGGATTCTCCAGGCAGGAATACTGGAGTGGGTTGCCATTTCCTCCTCCAGGGGATCTTCCTGACCCAGAGATTGAACCTGCCACTCCTTCATTGGCAGGAAGATTCTTTCCCTGCTAAGCCATAGAGGAGCCCTCTAATGGGAGTCACAGTATGAAAAAGAATAACCATGTTCAGATGATTGACCCACATCTTTGTAGGGATTTACTTTGATGTGGCTTCATCTTTCACAGCACTGCTGCTTTTAAAATACTCACTACAGATTACATTCCAGTTTTTTCGTTTGTCTGTTTAAAATTTTTTCACGTGACAGCTTTAATCTTATTACAGATTGCTCCAGTTGTGCCAGCGAACTATGGCTCTCCCAGTAGGACGGGGAATGTTCACCTTGTTTTCATACCACCCTGTTCCAACAGAACCATTGCCTATTCCTAAGCTGAATTTAACTGGTATGTTACACTCTGGATCAGTGAGAAAGGAAAATGATTAATTATATGTTTAGTGGAGTTCTTTTTGCATTATCAATATTGTGTCTTATACGTGTGATGAACTGTCATTTTAGAAATTTTACTTGCTGTTTCATTATTAATCTCTCTGCTCTTTTTGAGAAAGTAAAAGTGTCTATCATGAACTTGTCACCAATGTGGTTCTCTCACAGACCAGCATTTGAGTTAGCTCTTAGGTACAGAAAGCAAACGGTGAATGCAGATTTATTTTATGCTGTGTCTTTGTGTGTGTGTGTGTATGTGGATATAAACTTTTACAAATAAGACACTGTGCGTCTAGTTAAAATTTACATAACTTTCAGAACATGTTTCAAACCTCTAGTGAACTGTATAACTGTGCAGTATTTAGAATATTTATTTTAACTATTCATCCATGACTTAAGCTATTATAGAACACTAAAAATATACAGAGAATTTAGTATTTGCAACTACACAGTGTAGATTAGAATCAAAACACTCAAGAAAAGGAATTCATAGAGACCCTAGCATTATTAACAGTTTATGTGCTCTTCAATAAGTTGACCATGGATTTAAATTTAGTGAATACTCTTTTCTGATTCACAGGGTAACTCAAGTGTATAAAATGATGTTTTTTTATATACATATGTTTGAATGCAATTTGGAACTTTTACTAAAAGCATATAATTGATTTCTGTGTATATAGAGTGACATATATACATAAGAGATAGAGACAGAGCAAATTTATAAAGGTCTTTGTCTTTTTGAAAATACCATGTTTTCTTAACATCTAAAGAGAAAAAAATAGGATGGTACATTTGAAATTAATATCATTGTTATCAATCACACATTGGAATTATTATTCATGTAGCCCCAGATACTATGCGGCTAAGGGTTTTGAATGCAGCAAAGTGATCTCTGTTCTCAGAAGTCAGTGTAACAGTTGTGATTTTCTAAATTTTCACTCTCCATTTTACATTTTGTCTGACTAGGGCGGGCCCCCCCTCGGAACACGACAGTGGACTTGAACAGTGGGAATATTGACGTGCCCCCCAACATGACCAGCTGGGCCAGCTTCCACAATGGTGTGGCCGCTGGCCTGAAGATAGCCCCTGCCTCCCAGATTGACTCAGCCTGGATCGTCTACAATAAGCCCAAGCATGCCGAGCTAGCCAATGAGTATGCTGGCTTTCTCATGGCCCTGGGCCTTAACGGGCACCTTACCAAGCTGGCTACTCTCAATATCCACGACTACCTAACCAAAGTGAGAACTCGTGCTGCGGGCTCCTGGCCTTGCTCCTCCCCGGGGCTGTTACAGTAGCTCTTCAGAGTCCTGTGCGCTCTTCTTCAGTCATGTCCCTCTAAGTGCATTCTTCTCAGCGGGCAGAGAAATCCTTCTAAAGCATAGTTTGGAGCAGATCATTTTCCTGCTCAAACTGTTCAGTGATCTTCCATTGCTCTTAGTGTGCCGTTTGGAACCTGTGTGATCCTACTCACTTCTCCAACCTACTCTGTGCATTTCTTTCCTTTGCTCTTCACACTCCAGCTGTAGAGCTTGACTGTTTTAGCTCCTCTGCAAACCAGACTCTTTCTCATGGCCCCAAACGAGTGGTTTTTATTATATTCACGTTGTTGTTGGGCATCCATCACTACTGTTAATCTTAGAATATCTTCATCACCCCATGAAGGAACCCCCTACCTAGTAGCAGTCACTGTTCCCCTCTCCCTCTAGCCTGACAAACTGCTCCTCTGCTTTTGTCTTTGTGGATTTGCCAATGTGGACCTTTCATATAAATGAAACCAAACAGTAGCTGGTCCTCTATGGCAGGCTTCTTTTGCTCACTGTAATACTTTCAAGTTTGTCCATGTGATATTAATACCATGCATCAGCTCGTCATTCCTTTTTATTGCTGAGTAGATATTCACTGTATGGATAGACTTTATTTTTCGATTCATCGGTTGATGGATATTTGAGTTTATTCTACTTTTTGACTGTTATGTGTAATACTGCTATGAACATTTGTGTAGATGAATGTTTTCATTTTTCTTTGATATATTTCTAGGAGTAGAATTGCTAGTCATTTGGTAACTCTTTTTAAATTTTTTAAGAACTACCAAAAGGATTTCCCAGGGTGGCTGCATCATTTTATAATCCCACAAGCAATATGTAAGGGTTCCAATTTCTCTCCATTCTTGCCAACACTTGTTGTTATCTGTCATTTTAATTTTAGTCACCCCAGTAGTTGTGAAGTAATATTTCATTGTGGTTTTGGTTTGCATTTATTTCCCTGATGGCTAATGATACTGAACATCTTTATATGTGCTTATTGGTCATTTATATGTTGTCTTTTGAGAAATGTCTATTCAAATCCTTTGCTTAGTTTTAATTGGTTGAGTTATAAGAGTTCCTTATGTGTTCTGGATACCAGACCATTAACAGGTACACGATTTGCAAAATTTTTTCCCATTGTGCTGTCTCTTGGGTTGTCTTTTCACTTTCTGATAGTGTCTTTGAAGCATGGAAGTTTTTAACTTGATGAAATCTGGTTCATCTAGGCTTCCCAAGTGGCACAGTTGGTTAAGAATCTGCCTGTCAGTATAGGAGATACAAGAGATGTGGGTTTGATCCTTGGATTGGGAAGATCGCCTGGAGGAGGAAATGGCAACCCACTCTAGTATTCCTGCCTGGAGAATCCCATGGCCAGAGGAGCCTGGCAGGCTACAGTCCATAGGGTTGCAGAGTCGGATATGTCTTAGTGACTCAACAGTGGCAATAACAACTCATCTATTTCTTTGGTTGCTGTATGCATTTGGTGTCTTATCTAATCAGTTATTTTTTAGCTTAATTCAAGGTCACTTGGGTATGACCTTGTTATGCAGATCTATACTTCTGCTTTTTAAGAGTTTTTTACTTTTAGTTACATCTTGAAGTTAATTTTTATGTTTAATGTAAGAAAAGGAGTCCAGTTTCATTCTTTTGCAAGTGGCTGTTCAGTTGTCACAGCACCTTGTTATGAAAAAACTCTTCCCGTTGAATTGTCTTGACATGCTTGTCATCATCCGAGCATCATTATTTTTTAAACATCTCGGCATTATCTGCACATATTCCCTCACCTGACATCATTTTCTCTTAACTTTCTAAATCGCAGTGACACCCCTCCCCCAACTTTTGCCACTTTTCTTGGCTAATTTGTACTTATTCTGTTGTAAATTTACTTTTTAGAGATTTCTAATGATACCTTGGTTCCTCTTAATCTGAATTAGGCTCTGTTAGAAATAGACTCACAGACATAGACAACAGACTTGCGGTTGCCAAGGGGGAAAAGGGGAAGGAGAGAGATGGACCGGGAGTTTGGGACTGGTAGGTGCAAACTGTTACATTTAGAAGATAAACAACAAGGTGCTACTGTATAGCACAGGGAACTATATCCAGTCTTCTGACATAGCCATAATGGAAAAGAATATAAAAAAAGAATGTATACATGTGTATAACTGAGTCACTTTGCTGTACATCAGAGATTAGGCACAACACTGAATCAGCTGTACTTCAATTAAAATAAATTAGGCTCTGTTAAAATATTCATGTAATCTTTATCTTTTTCATTAAATGAGTTTTTAATAATATATATTTTTTAGCTTAACACATTTTCTCCCCCAAGGGCACTAACTTCATGAGAACAAGGACCATTTCTATTTACTTCACTTATGTATTGTTGGAGCCTCTCACTGTGCCTGTCACATAAAAGTACTTAATAAAATTACTGGCAGAAAGTATTTTTTGAAAGTTGCATATTTGCTTTGCTAGTGACTTAAGCCTCATTCTCTTTTCTGTCCAGGGTCATGAGATGACAAGCATTGGACTGCTGCTTGGTGTCGCTGCTGCTAAACTAGGCACCATGGATATGTCAGTTACCCGGCTTCTGAGCATCCACATTCCTGCTCTTCTGCCCCCAACGTCCACAGAGCTTGATGTTCCTCACAATGTCCAGGTGGCTGCAGTAGTTGGCATTGGCCTTGTTTATCAAGGGACAGCTCACAGGCATACCGCGGAGGTCCTGTTGGCTGAAATAGGTAGGACTTCAATGCTCTGCGGTCTCGTAAGTGTTTATTTCTCATTCCACAGGAGCCAAAGTGAAAGGATAGTAAAGATTCTAAGAATGAAGGAAAAAATAGTAGCTTTTGTAAGCATAGAATGAGCTGTACTAATAAGAAAAAATTACAGATGTTTTCCAAGGCTTATGTTACTCTGCAGGTTGTTAGTCTGCATGCTTACTGTTTGCCAGCCCGTTATTGAGCTCCCGTGGCCCCATTTAATGAGATGGCCTATGGTCTTTTTTTTTGGAAGGGAGTGTGCCATGCGGCTTGAAGAGTCTTAGTTCCCTGAGTAGGGATTGAACCCAGGACCCCAGTAATCGAAGCACAAAGTCCTAACCTCTGGACTGCCCTGAAATTGCTGCCTATGGTCTTAAAATCACATGTGAGCATGCTCTTTATCCTGCTCTGTCTTTGCTAGGCATTGTCCAGCAACGGTCAGCACTTAAAATTCAAAGTTGATTTGATCCCTGAAAGAACAGTGTTTATTCTCTTGAACAACAGCACTTCTAACAGAATGGGAGTGATTGACTCCTCCTTTTCTCCTTTATGTACTAGTGGGTATGTTAGTGATGAAATTTAGTTTCTGTGTTTTCAGCTGAGTCTACAGTTTTTGGAAATGTGTCTTGGATGTTGTCATCTTTTTCTGACAAATGGAGATGCTCTTAGCATTATGAGTGCATTCAGTAGCTTAGATATGTACTTACATGCTTCATTCTGCCCTGTTCACGATCTTTCCACATGTATTCAGGGTAGCCACAAAATTGGCCTGGGCCAGGGTCCAGCCCCTGCAGGATCCAGGGGAACCTGAAGGAAAAACAGCATCAGCAGATGATTTAGAGAGAGATAATGAAAGAATATTGTAGATAAGAAAACAGAGGAGAGAGAGAGGCTGATATTCCTTGGTTTACTTAGAAAGCCAATAAAACTCCAAGACAAGGAGTTTGCCCTATTCACGGAGGCCACAGGTGCCCTCCCAGTCTCCTGAGGGGGTGAAGATGCAGAACGTCTTCCCATTCAGGTCTTAGAAACCCGGGCAGATAAGTGAATGCAGGGAGCCTCTATGCTCCAAGGGATCAGCCTGAAAAAGAGAGTAAGAGAGAGAAAGAAAGAAAAAGAGAAAAAAAGAAAAATACGGGGTGACAAGCTGCTTCGAGTGAGGCCCATTTTTTTTTATTTTCAAAAGGGTCTTTTATACTTTTACTTGTATATAAAGGGAAATGAAGGATGCAGAGTCATACAGAGACAGCCCAAACATTACATCTGTTTTGTCTTTATTGAAACCAGAATTTTTTCTGCAAACCTTTCCCATAGACAATGTTGTTAGGCTATTATCTTCTGGCCTTGAAGGCCTGTAGACATTTTATGACCCTCTTTTGATAAAAGCTGTAAGCCTTATTTTCCCTTGGAATGTTTTTTCTTTATATTTCTAATCTATGTCAGCCTCAGAAAGTATTAAATAAGTTACATTTCTCACGGAGCAAAGGTGCAGTGACTTACAAGAAAGAACCAATTAGCTCAAAGGTCTGATGTGGTTCATTTCAAATACTCTGCAGGTTGTTAGTCTGCATGCTTACTGTTTGCCAGCCCGTTATTGAGCTCCCGTGGCCCCATTTAATGAGATGGCCTATGGTCTTTTTTTTTTGGAAGGGAGTGTGCCATGCGGCTTGAAGAGTCTTAGTTCCCTGAGTAGGGATTGAACCCAGGACCCCAGTAATCGAAGCACAAAGTCCTAACCTCTGGACTGCCCTGAAATTGCTGCCTATGGTCTTAAAATCACATGTGAGCATGCTCTTTATCCTGCTCTGTCTTTGCTAGGCATTGTCCAGCAACGGTCAGCACTTAAAATTCAAAGTTGATTTGATCCCTGAAAGAACAGTGTTTATTCTCTTGAACAACAGCACTTCTAACAGAATGGGAGTGATTGACTCCTCCTTTTCTCCTTTATGTACTAGTGGGTATGTTAGTGATGAAATTTAGTTTCTGTGTTTTCAGCTGAGTCTACAGTTTTTGGAAATGTGTCTTGGATGTTGTCATCTTTTTCTGACAAATGGAGATGCTCTTAGCATTATGAGTGCATTCAGTAGCTTAGATATGTACTTACATGCTTCATTCTGCCCTGTTCACGATCTTTCCACATGTATTCAGGGTAGCCACAAAATTGGCCTGGGCCAGGGTCCAGCCCCTGCAGGATCCAGGGGAACCTGAAGGAAAAACAGCATCAGCAGATGATTTAGAGAGAGATAATGAAAGAATATTGTAGATAAGAAAACAGAGGAGAGAGAGAGGCTGATATTCCTTGGTTTACTTAGAAAGCCAATAAAACTCCAAGACAAGGAGTTTGCCCTATTCACGGAGGCCACAGGTGCCCTCCCAGTCTCCTGAGGGGGTGAAGATGCAGAACGTCTTCCCATTCAGGTCTTAGAAACCCGGGCAGATAAGTGAATGCAGGGAGCCTCTATGCTCCAAGGGATCAGCCTGAAAAAGAGAGTAAGAGAGAGAAAGAAAGAAAAAGAGAAAAAAAGAAAAATACGGGGTGACAAGCTGCTTCGAGTGAGGCCCATTTTTTTTTATTTTCAAAAGGGTCTTTTATACTTTTACTTGTATATAAAGGGAAATGAAGGATGCAGAGTCATACAGAGACAGCCCAAACATTACATCTGTTTTGTCTTTATTGAAACCAGAATTTTTTCTGCAAACCTTTCCCATAGACAATGTTGTTAGGCTATTATCTTCTGGCCTTGGAGGCCTGTAGACATTTTATGACCCTCTTTTGATAAAAGCTGTAAGCCTTATTTTCCCTTGGAATGTTTTTTCTTTATATTTCTAATCTATGTCAGCCTCAGAAAGTATTAAATAAGTTACATTTCTCACGGAGCAAAGGTGCAGTGACTTACAAGAAAGAACCAATTAGCTCAAAGGTCTGATGTGGTTCATTTCAAAGCTACACTTGTTTTTCTTATATTCCAACTATGTTAACTAATGCACTCCCAGGTGCACAGTGGAAGAGATATGGGAACTTAACAACAAGCATTGGCCCAGTAATGAAATCCTACACTAGCACTACTCTAATAACTTTTAACTCTTTGAAAGGCTCTATGTTTTATGTTTCCCGTGTGTGTCACAGTTGGGAGGCTGTGAACAATCATATGTGTAGCTGCAAGAGTCTGGATAAACCTGCCAAGCAAGCTAGAATGCTAACAGAGGGGATTTGAATTGAAATACTCCTATCATGTCCAGGAGACTTATTAGCTAGAGCCCTAAGTTTATTTTCTCCAGAGAAAGGTGGTCGGGGATAGCCCCCTGTTTGTCAGGAGAGTTGGTGAAAGACATAAAATAGTAAGACAGACAGATTTTGGTTTTGGAGTAGATGCTCCAGAAAGCCTAGGGAGCCCCTTGAGTCCTGAAGCCTTGCTTAACAGTTCTCTTCCATATGACCTTGTCATGGATGGGATCTCCCGTGGTGGCTCCTGGCAGGCCCGGGCCTATTGGCTTTAGGCTCTAGATCTATGGACCTGATGCTCAGACTCTGCTCCAAATGACTTTTACTGGGACCGACTAGAGGGTGTGCTGCTTTTGTGGTGATGACAGAAGGGCAAGTGGAGAACCAAATAATGGAGGCACATTTTACACCTTTGCTTATATTATGCCAGCTAGGCTCCTAGATCAAAGCCAGTCACGAGTGTTCATGTACACTAAGAGACTCTTTTGGGAGAGTGGATGTTTATACAGGAGTACTGCAGGGCAGGAACGAATTGGGATCAGCAATGTAGTATGCTGTCAGTTCAGTTCAGTTGCTCAGTTGTGTCTGACTCTTTGCAACCTCATGGACTGCAGCACACCAGGCCTCCGTGTCCATCACTAACTCCTGCAGCTTTCTCAAAC
>SJYC01143409.1:0-68634 GCA_006408675.1 Madoqua kirkii
GTCTAATTTTCTTGAAGAGATCTCTAGTTCTTCCCATTCTATTTTTTCCTCTATTTGTACTATAGTGGTGAAATAAATTATTCACAAAATGAATTTCCTATTACCAAAATATGTAATAGCTCAAGTGATTGGTTTGAGAAATAGTCAGAAGATCCTCAGGAATGGCTTTAAAAAGTTATTCATTTATGGGGTAGTATAACATTTTTTTGGCTGTATCATGATGATATCTAGTGCTAATATCACACATATCTCACAGCCTTAGCTCTTTCATATTGTGTATAGAAGATTGTATATTACCTGTAAAAGATTCATGTGGATTCATAGGTATATACTCTTTGTATAATTAGTCAGCATATACATACCATTTTTGTACTGCCCTTTTCATATATTATTGTCAAAAAGGGCTTTTAAAATTAATTTTATATTGTACAGTAGCCCATTGAGTTGGTGTTCTGTAAATTGCCCAGTCATTTTCTTATTTTCAGGAGTTTTAGGTGGTTTTTAATTCTTTGCTGTTAAGCAATAAACATTTTACTGATTGCACGCATATAATTATTTTGTTCTCTTAAAAATTTTATTTTCTAGGGATGAAATTCTAGGAATGTGAACTTTTTTTGGATGTAATATATATATAATATAATTCATTTTGCTGCCTTAAAGGGGGTGGAGTTAGAATTAAAGGGTCCTTTTTTAAAGTATGGATTTTACATCTAGTCAGACTTTTGGCATCAATACAGAAAAATTCTATCATAGTAAAGCTTAGTATTATCTAGATTCAAAATAAGTATCTTGATCTGGAAGTTGGTGGTGGACAGGGAAGTCTGGTGTGCTGCAGTCCATGGGGTTGCAAAGAGCTGGACTTGACTGAGCGACTGAACTGACCTGTGTAGATAAGAATTAAAATTCTTAAATACTTGAAGTGTCCTTCCTGTTCATTATCAGTATTTGAACATATGTTCACCACATCTGATAAATGGATTTGAAAATAGTAAAACAAGAACAGAAGAAAAGAGGAAAGTAATTACAAATTGAAGCTTTTTTGAGCATCCTTCCCCTTTAAAATTTTCTTCCTTCTTTTTGGTAATTTTTTTCGTTTTATTATAAAACCCAAGGTTTTGCAGTATTTTAAAGTCATTCCTTTCACATTGGCAAATTAGAAGAACCGTGTTTGGGTTTTATTTTGTAGTAAACCAAAAGTCGTGGACAACATTTGTGAGACCATCAGGTCTTTCTCAGTGGGGTTATACTGAATTCATAGCTCTTAGGCAACTTACTGGAAAGTTACCTCTAAAAATTTTATGACTTAGACTCTGAAGAGACCAGCTTGACCTGTGTCACTTTATGTTTTGTAGGACGGCCCCCTGGTCCAGAAATGGAGTACTGCACCGACAGAGAATCTTACTCGTTGGCCGCTGGTTTAGCCCTGGGCATGGTTTGCTTGGGGGTAAGCAGAGTTCATGCCTTCAGATGCTTTAGTGACAACATCTCCTTGTCGGGAAAAACGACCTTGACACATTACCCTGAATACTGCTCTGCCTTAGCTGATGCTGATTCTGAGCTCTTTTCTTCTTTCTAGATATTTTTCAAAGTGTCAGATTTGGAATGGAGAGAAATTATAATGAAAGTAGGGCCATCAGATTTCTTGACCCCAGCTTAGATGTGAGTGTTTATGAATGAACCCTAGGAATGAAATATCTCAGAAAGATTTCAAGACATAAGATGAAGAAGTGACAGCCCTCTTAGTCAGAAACCAGTGAAAACATGAGTCTGGTGGGAAGCCTCAATAGTCTGTAGAAGTCACTAGAGATAAACCAGAGTTGTCTTTTGGCACACTGATACCCCAGCAGGTCGCCCCGCTAGCAGCTGTTCTGTTACAGATGTTACAGAATACAATATCACTCTGACCCATCTTTAACCCCAATCAGGAGACACAGTATAGAATTACCAGAAACATTTCATTAAATGACTGTGTCAGCTGGAGTGTGGGTTCTTTGATTAAAGATTGTGGGTTCCAATACAGGGTTATACCGAGACTAAATTATATAAAGAAAGCTGTCAGTTAGGTTTTTGACTCTTCACATCTGACACGTGAGGTAAGGAGGCAGATGATACAATGAAAAAAGCGTCGCCCTGAGAATTGGGAACTGAACTCTGGTTCTCACCAAGCGAGCCACATCACGTAACTACCGTATTGTCAGTCATTGAGCACCTCCCTAGACTGGAACCAGGCTGCCTTTTCTTGGGGCCGCTGCTGCTCTTCAGTAGCTGTGTGACCGTGGGTGTGATCTTTGTGCCTCCCTTTTCTCACCTGTAAAACAACAGCTATTTGATAGACTTGTCTTCATATTAAGTAAATTAACCCATGTTAAACACTCAGAATCATGCCTAGAAGAGAGTTAAGTGTTCAGAAATTTATTTTTATTACTATGGTTATTGTTGGAATAGTTCATCGGCACAATAATGAAAGGATTGAGATGTTCATAGTTCAGGTTTCATATACCTAACAATTTCTTTAGCTGTTAGTAAAATTAAGTATATTTTGAATTGTCACTTTATGTTTTGTAGGACGGCCCCCTGGTCCAGAAATGGAGTACTGCACCGACAGAGAATCTTACTCGTTGGCCGCTGGTTTAGCCCTGGGCATGGTTTGCTTGGGGGTAAGCAGAGTTCATGCCTTCAGATGCTTTAGTGACAACATCTCCTTGTCGGGAAAAACGACCTTGACACATTACCCTGAATACTGCTCTGCCTTAGCTGATGCTGATTCTGAGCTCTTTTCTTCTTTCTAGATATTTTTCAAAGTGTCAGATTTGGAATGGAGAGAAATTATAATGAAGAGTAGGGCCATCAGATTTCTTGACCCCAGCTTAGATGTGAGTGTTTATGAATGAACCCTAGGAATGAAATATCTCAGAAAGATTTCAAGACATAAGATGAAGAAGTGACAGCCCTCTTAGTCAGAAACCAGTGAAAACATGAGTCTGGTGGGAAGCCTCAATAGTCTGTAGAAGTCACTAGAGATAAACCAGAGTTGTCTTTTGGCACACTGATACCCCAGCAGGTCGCCCCGCTAGCAGCTGTTCTGTTACAGATGTTACAGAATACAATATCACTCTGACCCATCTTTAACCCCAATCAGGAGACACAGTATAGAATTACCAGAAACATTTCATTAAATGACTGTGTCAGCTGGAGTGTGGGTTCTTTGATTAAAGATTGTGGGTTCCAATACAGGGTTATACCGAGACTAAATTATATAAAGAAAGCTGTCAGTTAGGTTTTTGACTCTTCACATCTGACACGTGAGGTAAGGAGGCAGATGATACAATGAAAAAAGCGTCGCCCTGAGAATTGGGAACTGAACTCTGGTTCTCACCAAGCGAGCCACATCACGTAACTACCGTATTGTCAGTCATTGAGCACCTCCCTAGACTGGAACCAGGCTGCCTTTTCTTGGGGCCGCTGCTGCTCTTCAGTAGCTGTGTGACCGTGGGTGTGATCTTTGTGCCTCCCTTTTCTCACCTGTAAAACAACAGCTATTTGATAGACTTGTCTTCATATTAAGTAAATTAACCCATGTTAAACACTCAGAATCATGCCTAGAAGAGAGTTAAGTGTTCAGAAATTTATTTTTATTACTATGGTTATTGTTGGAATAGTTCATCGGCACAATAATGAAAGGATTGAGATGTTCATAGTTCAGGTTTCATATACCTAACAATTTCTTTAGCTGTTAGTAAAATTAAGTATATTTTGAAGCTTTTGTATATTTTATGAAATGAAAGTATGAATTTGTCTGCATGTGTATTATATAATTTTTAATGTGAATCATTAGTAGACTGAGTGTTAGGTCATGAGAAATGTTTATTTTAATTGATTAAAAAACCCGAATACCCAGCTTTGAAGTTACTCGGTTCTTTGTCATGGGCCTGTGTTAGGGATCTTACTCTGTAAAATTTCCTTGCACGCTCTGTTGCTTTGTTCTCCAGCACGGCAGTAACCTGATAGGGATGTCAGACCTCAATGTGCCCGAGCAGCTGTATCAGTACATGGTTGGAGGCCACAGGCGCTTTCAAGCTGGGATGCACAGAGAGAAACATAAGTCACCGAGTTACCAGATCAAGGTAGGTCCAGATCAAGCAACAGATCAGAGTTCTGGAAGCTAAGGAATTAATTTTAAAAATGGTAGTTTTCATATCAGCATTTGTAAATATGTTCAGCTTTAAGCATGGCTAGCATTCAGAAGAATTTTAGAGTAATTCAGAGCTCTTTACACCGGTAAACTTTTTCTTTTGATAGGAAGGAGATACCATAAATGTGGATGTGACTTGTCCAGGTGCCACTCTCGCTTTGGCCATGATCTACTTAAAAACCAATAACAGGTACCGTCTGCCCACCCATCCCTTGCCATGACGGTGTCACTGCCCGTCTGACCGCAGTTGATTTTGAATTGCTCCATTGCCTAATCATGTCCGATCTTTTGCCACCCCGTGGACTGTAGCCTGCCAGGCTTCTCTGTCTGTGGGAATTTTCTGGCAAGAATACTGGAGTGGGTAGCCATTTCCTCTTCCAGGGGATTTTCCTTACCCAGGGATCAAACCCACATCTCTTGCATGTCCTGCGTTGACAGGTGGATTCTTTATCACTGAGCCACCTGGGAAGCCCCACTGTGACTTCAGTAGTGACACTAAATTATCTTACTGTGTTTACCTCACAATAAAACTGTGCTAGATCAGCCTGACTTTAGTGCTGTCAAATACTGCCAGTTATTTTAATATCTGACAATACGGTTGCCAATTTCTATTCATTTTTATAGTTGACGTCACTGACAATCAAACAATGTCCAGATTCCTTTTCATTGTTTTGCATGTTGTGAGAACTGATGAAATCAGAAATACTTAGCATTGTTATATTCCTGGTTCCCATCCATAAAAATGGTTTCTTCTTAATTCAAGAGCTTTCTTAATGACCATACCTTCTGCCTTCCCAACCCCAGTAACTAGTGTTGGCACTTGAAAGTAGATATTTGGCATTTTATTCTTTTATATTTTGCATAGAAGAGTAAGTTGGGTTTTAAGTGTTTTGATTTAAACACACTGTCTGAAATTCAAGAAATTTTTCAATATTGTAAATTTCTTTTTTAGACAAAGTGAATGTTTGCAAAATTTTTAAATTTTGCAAATTTTAAAAGCAGATTTATTCCTCTACTGTTTAAGTAAAAGTATACGTCATTGCCTTCTTGGCACCGGAGATGTTTCAGTGAATGAAACAAATACTTAGCTTATAGTAAGGCATACATAGACATACCAGATATTACTCTGGAGGATGTGAAGTAATGTGAGAAAAAAATAGAGTGGTAGTTGGAGTGGAAAGAAAATTCTTGAAATCTGTCTTGTGATTCTTGACTATCTTACTCTCTTCTTGAGCAATAATGCTTGCTGGTATCCACTACCAACAGATCCATTGCAGACTGGCTTCGAGCTCCAGATACCATGTATTTGCTGGACTTTGTGAAGCCGGAATTCCTCTTACTTAGGGTATGGCACTTGGCAGTTTTTCATTTCTCTTAATTTGAGGAAATCTATATAAAATGTCTCCGTAAGCGAGCCTTTACTGTTAATCCATCATGTATGTATATAACTGGTAGTATTCTTTTGAATAGTCCCCAATATAGCTGTAGGAATTGCTAAGTAAGGCAACTACATTGATATGTAATACTTGAAGTAACATTTTAACTTTTCACATTATTATTCAAACTTGCTAATGAGCAGCAACTCAGTGGGGCTTCATTACTACTTTATTTTACATTTTTTTCATTATTTTTAGGAGTGCAGTAATACTATTAAAGGTATAATTAGTGACAGTAATTGTTTGACCTAACTACTCAAATTTTTCCTCTTGATATTTAAATGTATTTTTTAAGCATATGATAGGCTTTAAATTCTATAGATTGATTCTTTTCCTTATGGCTTTTCATTTATGGGGCAAGTTTTAAAAACTTTTCTCTAACTCCTCCAAACTTCGATGATGAACAACTCAATGTTAGATTTTTTGTGTGGTACATCTATTGGATTGGCCAAAAGCTTCATTTGGATTTTTCTGTAACATGTAAAAATGTGAACAAACTTTTTGACCAACCCAATAAACTTTCAGTTTATTTTAGTGAGTGGCTTAGGTTGATATTATATACTTAGCTTTATTTCATCAGTTGGGAACTGATTCTTAAATTGTTCTGTTACTGGTATTATCATTACAAAATCTGTGAACTTCCCTTGCTGTAATGAATTCTTTTGTATTTCATTTTTAAGACGCTTGCTCGATGCCTGATTTTGTGGGATGATATTTTACCAAATTCCAAGTGGGTTGATAGCAACGTTCCTCAAGTACGTATGTATGATAAATAGTATTTTATTTTTAATCATGTAAAATTATGATTTCTTATGGGATTTTCTAAAACCCTATAAAATACTACTTCTTTTGTAGCAATATTGATGATTATGGTATTTCTTCAAAACACAGAAACTTCCATTGTAAGATTGTATGTGAGCATAGACCACAACCTTCCTTAAAGAAACCTAAGTGTTTTTGACATTTTTATTCTAGTTAAGTATGCATTTATCAAAGTTACTACTTTGTGGCAATTTTTTATCTTGTATATAACAAGTTGTTTTAATTATTTCATGGCATATTTACCCAGTAAGCCAAGTAGTTAAAAAAAAATAAGCAGACTCTTGTAAAAACTCCAAATGTTGTAAATATTATAACTAAATATTGCCCTTTAATTAACTGTCCATGTCCTTGTTACTGTTTTATTTGGAAAATAAATCCTTAAGAGTGCTAGAATGCTTCTCCAATGTTTTAATAAAAAAATTCCAAAATAAAGGTTGAAAGAATGTTATACAAACCCCTTACAGCCAGTTAGCTATTGCAATTAATATTTTGTTGTATAAGCTTGCCTGATGTATGTAGAACTTTTTATTAATGGAGTCACAGTATATACCCTTTTGTATAAGACTCCTTTCATTCAGCATGATTTTGAGATACTACTGAGTGTATCAGTAGTTCAGCCTTTGTTGTTAAGTAGTATCCTGTTGTATGAATATACCACAGTTTCTTTTTCTATTCTCTTTTGAGAATTCTCTTTTCCCATTCACACCTGGGTTGGTTCTAGGTTTCAGTTATTATCAAGCTACCATAAATATAATTTGTGGACTTATATTTTAATTTCTCTTGAGTGTTTACTTAGGATTGAAACTACCTAGGCATAGAGTGGACGGTATGTTTAGTTTTCTAAGGACAGATAAACTTTTCTCCAGAGACATTGCACTTTACCCTTGGAACAGTGGTGTATGAGAATGCTAACTGCTGCCCATCTTGCCAGTGGTGTTAGTCTTTTTAATTTTAGCTCTGCTTGTTAATACATAATGATATCTTCCTGTATTTTCATTTTGCATGTTGAGAAAGTTTTTATTTGCTTATTGCCTCTTCATAAATCTTTTTTATGAAGTGTCTATATCTTTTTCCCATTTAAAAAACATTTTGTGGGTCTTACTGAGTTGATGGAATTTTTAATATATTCTGGAAACCTCTCCTTTATCAGATAAATGTTTTGCAAATATCACTCCTAACCTATGGCTTGCCCATTCATTTTCTTAGTAACATTTTTGATAAGCATAAAATTTTAAAAATTTGCTAGTGCCTAATTTATCAGTTTTTAATTTTATAGTTGCTGCTTTTTTGTGTCCTTGGGGAAAAAAATTTGACTAACCTGAAGATTTTTTTTTCTAAAGCCCAATGTTGTGGCTTTTATGTATAAATATGTAGTTTATCTTAGTAATTTTGTTTATGTTGTGAGATTAAGATTTAAGGCTTCCATACTTTTAAAAATATAGATATTTAGTTGCACCAACATCATTTGTATTCCTTCTTTTCCTTATTGTATTCCTGTGACTCCTCTGTCAAAAATCAGATGACTATTGTATTTTATACCATTTCTACAGATTGCATAGTTTCTATGAATTCACTTTTTTCAGGCATTTCATTTTCCTATTTAAGTCCATTAAGTGAATTTAAAAATTTCATTTTTATACTTCATTGTAAAATTTGCATTTTTCCTTTTTAAGTAATTTCCACTTTTTCTTTTTTTAATATAACTTTTTTTTAAGTTTCATACTTTTTCTGATGAGATTTTCTGTCTTTTCATTATGAGCATATTGTCCTTCCAGTTAGAAGAGCTGCTTTAAAATCCTCTTCTCATACCAAGAGTGTGGTCATTTCAGGATGATTTTCTATGGTCTTTTCTCCTGGAAGTATGTCGCATTTCTTTTTCTTATGTTAAGTAATTTTGATTTGTGTCTGAAACATTGTGTGTGTTTTTTTGGGTTTTTTTAAACCCATGTATTTGGAAATTAAATGTCCACTTTTAAATCATGGCTGTATCTAAGAAGCCATGACAAGGAAATTTAGAAAATATGTGTAACAGAGTAAAGATGTGCATGTTGCTTTTTGAAGACTCTAGTTTCTGTTGTATTCCTCTGAGGAGTGTTGGTTGATACATATGTAGATACATGCATACTTATCTTAATGTGTGTGTACACATAAATATTGGAGAAGGCAATGGCACCCCACTCCAGTACTCTTGCCTGGAAAATCCCATGGACGGAGGAGCCTGGTGGGCTGCAGTCCGTGGGGTCGCTGAGGGTAGGATATGACTGGGCGACTTCGCTTTCACTTTTTACTTTCATGCGTTGGAGAAGGAAATGGTAACCCACTCCAGTGTTCTTGCCTGGAGAATCCCAGGGTCGGCAGAGCCTTATACATACACACACAAATCATTTTGCTTTAAAGCAGCAGTTAATTTACTTGAAATCAAATGTCAAACCCTGTCTCTTGAGTGCCACTTCTAATCTCAGTTGAGTTCTTTAATTCTGTGGGGGCTGGGTCTGCCCTGGTCACATATGATTTGTGGGTTAGGCAGACATTTAACTCCTTGCATATTTAGATGTCAAAAGTAGCAGTTCTTCTGGAAAGTATGCTTTAAAATATACATTGTAGGATGAAATTATACTTTTTCTTCCATTCCTTCGTTCAGCATATGTTTGTTGATCCTTTGCAAATGCAAGACACCATCTTAAATTCTATGCTACATTTAAGATACATCTGACATGTAGACTGATTTTGAGAAAACTTTAGTTTACTGAGTTTAGTGTTTCTTTTAGTTTTCAAAGTGAGGTTAAACATGTACACAAATAACTATTTTCAGATGGAAAGTGAAAATTCATATAAGTTCTTTTTTTATGTAACTTCTGTTTTTAAAGTTTTGTGGAAATGTAGTCCTTTGACTTTTAATATAGTTATCTCTCTGACATTCCTTTTCCTTCAGACTTAATAATTTTAAATTTGGTCTTTATTATATTAGAGTTGAAGAAGGCAATGGCAACCCACTCCAGTACTCTTGCCTGGAAAATCCCATGGGCAGAGGAGCCTGGTAGGCTGCCATATATTGGGTCGCTAAGAGTCTGACACGACTGAGCGACTTCACTTTTCACTTTCATGCATTGGAGAAGGAAATGGCAATCCACTCCAGTGTTCTTGCCTGGAGAATCCCAGGGACGGGGGAGCCTGGTGGGCTGCCGTCTGTGGGGTTGCACAAAGTCAGACATGACTGAAGTGACTTAGCAGCAGCAGCAGCATATTAGGGTTACTCAGTAGGGTATATAACAGTTCACCGTTCTGTTGGTTGATATGCCTGTCTCTCTATGTTCTCCTAGCTTCCACCCAGTCATCTTATTGATTCTGTAGCAGGGCTGCTTGTAGGGAGCACTTAACATCAAAAATGGGGTAAAAAGGTCACTTTATAAACTGCTTATTTGTTTGAACTTAAGGCATGTATCAAATACAGTAACATCTTCATAAAAAAGCTTTACTCTGCAGCCTGTTTCTCTTTTTCTTTCTTTCTTTTTTTTCTTCAGTGTTGTGCTATTAATTGTTCAAGTATTGCCCCCAGTGTATAGGTGGGAACGATGTACTTTTGATTATTTGTATGTCAGTACTCCTCAAGGCCAGTTACTGTATCTTCTCCATCTTTCATTCCTAGCAACTCGCACACAGTAGCTAGAGCTCAGTACCTCACTGTTACATTGAAAGAGGACAGACTGGTCCAAAACCACCCTTGCTAGTAAGAGGTGGGGCGAAACTTAAACTAACTGTTAGGCCTTCCAAGCTTGAGACTTTTTTTTTTACTATTTATATTTATTTTGTTGTGCTGAGTCTCAGTTGTAGCATGCAGGGTTGTCGGTCTTTGTGTGGTGGCATGCAGGATCTCCATTTGTGGCAGGCATATACTCTTAGTTGCAGCATGTGGGATCCAATTACCCTACCAGTGATCGAACCTGGGTCCTCTGCACCGGGAGCATGTAGTCGTAGACACTGGATATCAGGGAAGTCCTGAGATCTCAGGATTTTTGTCTTAGACTTCCCTAGTGGTCCAGTGGCTAAGACTCTGCACTCCCAGTGCCGGGGGGCCTGGGTTTGATCCTGGGTCAGGGAACTAGATTCCACATGTTGCAACTGAAAGATCCTACACGCCACAACTAAGACTTGGCACAGCCAAATAAATAAAGATTAGGGGAAAAAACAAGTGGTTTGGTGGTCTGGTCTTGTTCATTCCTGCCTGCCTCAGCCTGCTTATAAGTGATTACATGTTTCCCTTTGATTGCGCCTCATATTTCTTACTATTTTTTTTAAACTTACTAGGCTGTAGAAAAGATGACAAGGGCTAGGCTGAAGAATGTGTTTCCCATCCCCCACACACAGTTATTATAACTCAAGTTGTTAGTGATGTTTTCAAGTGGTTTATGATCAAGTGTGATCTTGTGATAGGAACAGTACAGATCTGTAATAATGATAATAATAGCAGCTAACACAAAGAATACGTGCCAGGCATTAATTTTAAGAGCTTTGAGTAGGTTAAGTCTTCTGATTCTCACAGAAACCTAGAAGATAGGAATATAGTTTCTGCTTGTTTTATAGAGGTGGTTCAGGGCTAATGTGTGGCCCTGCTTAAATTAGAACCTAGGCCTTTAAGTGCCAGGTTATATGCTTTTTAAGATAAAAAGGAGCTTGAGCTCTTAACTGCCTGCTTTCAAAATAGAAATATTTGATTCCTATATGATATTATTGCTAATTTGTATAGTGAATGTTATAATTAGGTTATCCATGTATATATTAACTGCTCACTTTGGAGTTATATCAGTTTTTCAGAATGTCATTCAATTTGTAAGTAGATACATTCCAAATTAAAAATAAAGATAAGAGGAAGAAAGATGGAAGTAGTTATCAGCCTATATTACTATTACATAGCCAATGTAATTGCTTACCTCATTGAGATTATGAAAGGGAGAAGGTATTTTGAGGTTTTTTTTTTTTTTGATTTGGCGGTGCTCAGTATATAAGAAGATTGTATCATAAGCGACTCTGAATACTTACTGGTTTACTATAGAAAGCATCCTGAAATGTCTTCTAAAAAAGAGTCACAGGAATAAATCTTCATAGTTTTTCTTCTGTGTTCCATGTGCTTGCATTCATTAGTTTTAGAAAATATATAGCTTTATCTTTTTTATTTTATTTTTTTTATTTTTTATTTATTTATTTTTAAATTTAATACTTTATTCCATTCTACAGTACTGCATTGGTCTTGCCACACATCGACATGAATCAGCCACAGGTGCACACGATCTCCCCATGCCGAAGCCCCCTCCCACCTCCCTTCCCCCCCCATCTCCCCAGATCATCCCGAGCTTTATCTTTTTTATTTGTATTTAAGTGAAGAGAAATCAGTTCATGGTTTTAAAGGTAGATATTCTCTGTATTAAAAAAAAAATAAATTCCTGTTCATAATGAAAGGAAAGGGATGGGTTTCTAAACAATAGTTAACAGGTTAACATAACGGTCAGTTGTCTGTGGTAGGAAGGCAGGCTCAGTACTGGGAACGGTCATGCATCTGAATACTGGAGACATTCATGCGTCTCTGGTTAGGAGCTCTTTCCAGCTGCCTTTTTCTGCTTTCCTGCTGTTTCCCTCACTTCTGCCCCAGGCCACCTCTGTGGCCATCGTCCTTGCATTTCAGTTCACTGGCGTGAAATATTACTGCTCTGTTATTGCTTCAGAATATACTCAAGTAGTCCAGTTTATATTTGTTCAGTCCTATTGAGGTATTTGCCTCATCTTAGATCTGAAATTGGATTGCAGTCAGTGTGATTAAAATATAGGCCTTTGAATGAGATGGTTTGGTAAAGTTTATGTAAATATGACCATAAGCAGTATGTTATTTTTCAAATTACTAGATACTTATAACTTGAATGTTAATATCCAGGTATTCTGCTTCTGTCTTGACAGATTATAAGAGAAAATAGTATCTCTCTCAGTGAGATTGAACTGCCTTGCTCAGAGGATTTGAATTTGGAAACTTTGTCGTAAGTTCTGAAACGTCTAATACACATTAGCTACTCCAGTATCTGTCAGATAAATGAGTTGAAATATATTGTGCAAGAGAAACGCTGTCCTTGATTTGAGTAATTATTCTAAATCCCGCATGTTCCTAACCATGGTTTATCTGATGTTCACCAGTTTTTTTTTTTATTTAATTCTCTAAAGCATAGAATTTTTACCCTCATAAAACAGTATCAGAGATTTAACTTATATATATTCCTTTTTATTAAAAAAGAAATTCTCAGTGATTGTTAGAAACTGTCTTCTTTTGCTGCGTATAAAACAGTGCAGGCATGAGGCAGACTCTATCAGCTAGAGCCACATGGTGCTTCTGCTTAAGGAAAGCAGACGGAATCCTGCCCAGTTGATTGAGTACAGGCGCACTTGAGCATTCCCAGAAGTAAAGGAGCTAATTTAGAGAACAGGAGTATTTATTATTTGTGTCCTCAGATAATAGTAATAATGAATTTTAAAGCAAAACAAGGAGAGTATTTCAGTCTGTTGTCATCTGTTTTCAGGCAGGCACATGTCTACATCATTGCAGGAGCTTGTTTGTCTCTGGGTTTTCGATTTGCTGGCTCAGAAAATTTATCAGCATTTAACTGTTTGGTGAGAAATATCTTCCTCTACTCTGTTCTGTTTTCTTTTTTACAGAGCCTCAGTATGCATCTTTTAACCTTAAATTTTTTCTTCTGTTTTTTTTTCCAGCATAAATTTGCAAAAGATTTTATGACTTATTTGTCTGCACCTAATGCTTCTGTAGTAAGTCTTTTTATGATGGTTCTCCTTGGGAATAAAGCTAAACTTGAAGAAAATTCACTGATAATTCAACTACTTATGTGTTGCCAAGTCTTTTAATTTAGAATGGGAGGTTTGAGGCTTTGGCTCATCTTTGTATTTTAGTTCTGGGATATTATTGGTTGAGAATGTGACTACCCTTAAAGGCATTTATTTCTTATGATGAGAGAATAATTAAGAAAAGCCATGACCTTCATGAATTGTCATATCTAACGCCATTCTCAGTACTAAATGTTGATAACTGCTTACTGGAAAAATTACTTAGAAAAAACACAGTTGGTATTGAGGATTGCTGCTTTGATGATAGTAAGACCACAAGGTTTTATTTCCTGGTTAAAAAACAGATTTAATGAACATTATTTATATTAGAAAATTGTTAGCATCAAAAAATCTAAAAGTAGTAAAAAAAATGGACTGTGGTATATCTACACTGTTACGTAGAGGAGCTATCAACAGCATGTTGTATAAGAATTTTTACTAGTGAAGATTGCTTATAATAAAATAGATTATAAACTTAAAAATACTATTTGTAATAATGTCTCAATTTCACTTAAAAGATAGATGCTATAGGTAAGATTTGGGGAAAAAGCCAACAGTTTATAGCTTTTAGTATTCCAAGTAATTGTTATTTCCTTCTTGATACCTTATTGTCTGAATTTTCCACCTGGAACTTAAATTTCATAATCAGAGAAAATATTTTCTCAGAGTTTTTAAAGTTGTGAATGTCTGTAGTCTAACGCTGGCTGCTTTAGTTTTGATGATAAACTGTAGCACAGCTGATGTGGTGTGTCGTCTTCCATGTCTGCAGACAGGTCCTTACAACCTGGAGACTTGCCTGAGCGCGGTGCTTCTGTCTCTCGCCATGGTGATGGCTGGCTCGGGGAACCTGAAGGTTCTGCAGCTTTGTCGCTTCTTACACATGAAAACAGGTGGTGAGATGAACTATGGTTTCCACTTAGCCCATCACATGGCCCTCGGACTTCTATTTTTGGGAGGAGGCAGGTAATATAGTTTAACCATCAATTAATTTATGCCGCACTATGGGGGGCTTCCCTAGTAGCTCAGTTGCCAAAGAATCTGTCTGCAGTGCAGGAGACCTGGGTTCAATCCCTGGGTCGGGAAGATCCCCTGGAGAAGGGAATGGAGGCCCACTCCAGTACTCTTGCCTGGAGAATCCATGGACAGAGGACCCAGCCGGCTCCAGTCCACGAGGTCCCAAAGAGTCGGACACGACTGTGCGACCAACTTTTTTTTTCTTTAGGAGAGTTACCATCCTCTCTCTAACACATGTGGCATCACTGCCTTTCTCAGAGTCTGTACTCAGTACTTCATTGTATCACTTCTTGCTCCTCACTCTTGAATGATTTTACTCATCTGCTAAATTGTTGTCTCATAAAAGGCATGAACACTGTCAGTCACCAAAGCCTATCAGATTTGCTGTTTTCAGTTTTCTTGCTCTCTTTCTAGCATCTATCATTCCTGACCACCTCATCCTTTTATACGACTTCCCTGGCTTTTAATGATCTGTTTTGGATAAAATACACTTACAGAATAGTGTACAAGTCATAGGGGCATGACTCAATGAACTACGTACAATTTGAGAATCTCTTAGATGTTCCATAGAGCTAGAAGTCACTCAGAATACCCATCTCCAGCTGCTATGCCCCTTTCAATTTACTTTTACTTTATTCTGCCCAAACATAACTGCCATGCAGGCTTCTAACGCGTTAGACTGGTTTTGAAATTAGAGTGGAATCATATACTGTGTGTCCTTACATACTTTATTTCTTTAGCTCAGCACTGTGTTTGAGATTCACTCATGTTGCAGGTAGCATTTATTCATGTGTCAGTGCTGTTGAATCCCGTTGTATAGTTATACCACAGTTATTCATTTACTCTGTTAGTGATGGATATGCTTGTTTTCTAGTTTGAAACTGTTATGAATATTCTTGTACATGTTTTTGATTTTGTTGTGTACAGATCTGTGAGTAGAACTGGGTCATTGGGTATATATTTCTTTTATATTTCAGTGGATAATGCCATCAATACTCCAAAGTGGTTATACCATTTTATATACCCATCAGCCTCATATAAATTTCCAGTTGCTTCCATCCTGGTCAACACTTGCTGTTGTTAGCCTTTATTTTAGCCATTGGGTAGTAGTATCTCATTTTGTTTTTAATTTCCATTTTCTTGAATAATGGTATGTGGCACTTTTTTATAGCTTTGGTAGCCAACTGAAAATTTCCTTTGATGGTGGCCAAATCTCTTGCTACCCATTTTCATATTGGTTTATTCATTAAAAAATTTGTATTTGTGGTTTAATGTCCATAGCATAAGATTTATCATCTTACTGTTTTTAAATGTCAGTAATATTAGATATATCCACATTGTTATACAACCAATCTCCAAAGCTTTTTCATTTTGCCAAACTGAAACGCTGTCAGTTCAGTTCAGTTGCTCAGTCATGTCTCACTCTTTGCAAGCCCATGAACTGTAGCACACCAGGCCTCCCTGTCCATCACCAACTCCCAGAGCCTACCCAAACTCATGTTCATTGAGTCGGTGATGCCATCCAGCCATCTCATCCTCTGTCATCCCCTTCTCCTCTCGCCTTCAGTCTTTCCCAGCATCAGGGTCTTTTCCAATGAGTCAGCTCTTTGCATCAGGGGGCCAAAGTATTGGAGTTTCAGCTTTAGCATCAGTCCTTCCAATGAACACCAGGACTGATCTCCTTTAGAATGGACTGGTTGGATCTCCTTGCAGTCCAAGGGACTCTCAAGAGTCTTCTCCAACACCACAGTTCAAAAGCATCAATTCTCCTGCACTCAGCTTTCTTTATAGTCCAACTCTCACATCCATACATGACTACTGGAAAAACCATAGCCTTGAATGGATGGACCTTTGTGGACAAAGTAATGTCTCTGCTTTTGAATATGCTGTCTAGGTTGGTCATAACTTTCCTTCCAAGGAGTAAGTGTCTTTTAATTTGATGGCTGCAGTCACCATCTGCAGTGATTTTGGAGCCCCAAAATAAAGTCAGCCACTGTTTCCACTGTTTCCCCATCAATATGCCACAAAGTGATGGGACCGGATGCCATGATCTTCCTTTTTTGAATGTTGAGCTTTAAGCCAACTTGTTCACTCTCCTCTTTCACTTTCATCCAGAGGTGCTTTAGTTCTTCTACACTTCCTGCCATGAGGGTGGTGTCATCTGCATATCTGAGGTTATTGATATTTCTCCTGGCAATCTTGATTCCAGCTTGTGCTTCCTCCAGCCCAGTGTTTCTCATGATGTACTCTGCATATAAGTTAAATAAGCAGGGTAACAATATACAGCCTTGACGTACTCTGAAGCACTATACCCCCTAAGCAAGTACTCCTCATTCCCCCTCCTTGCCCAGTCCCCTGGCAAACACTGTTGTACTCTCTGTTTCTGTTAATTTGACTATTTCATATTAGTTTATCGTTTTGATTCCAAGACCTTTGTTCGTTCTTTATGTTGTAGTTATCTTCTACTCTGTGGCTTACCTTTTAACTCTCTTAATGTTATCTTTTGATGAACAGAATTATTAATATTTTTCTTTGATGGTTTGTCCTTTTGATGAAATATTTACTTACTCACCAGAAATGAAGACATTCTATTTATCTTCTAGAAGTTTTTCAGCATTTCCATTCACATTCGGATAAAATCTACCCAGAACTGATTTTTCTGTGTTTCCCCCCACCTTCTCGCTCCAGTTGACACTCTGCTATTCACAGAAAGTTTATCGTTCCTCCTCTGTTTGGCAGTACCACCTTAGTTGTAGATTAAGTGTCCATGTCCATGTGTTTGTTTCTGGGCTGTTATATTCGGTTGTCTGTTTTTCTATACTTGCACAGTACCACAGTTGACTTAATTATTGTAGTTTTTATAGTAAGTTTTGATATCCAGTAGAGTAAATCCTCCAAAGTGAGCTATGTTCTTTGAAAATATATTTTTCTGTTCTTAGCTCTCTACATTTTATATAAATAGTGGAGTTTGTTTGTGACTTTTCCAAACTAAATAACATGATTGGGGCTTCCCTGGTGGCTCAGAGGTTAAAGCGTCTGCCTCCAATGCAGGAGACCCAGATTCCATCCCTGGGTCGGGAAGATCCCCTGGAGAAGGAAATGGTAACCCACTCCAGTATTCTTGCTTGGAGAATCCCATGGACAGAGAAGCCTGGTAGGCTATAGTCCACGGGGTCGCAAAGAGTCGGACACGACTAAGCGACTTCACACACAAATAACATGATTAAATATTGCTCAGAATTGCATTGAATCTTTCCACTGGTTTGGAGGAGTTAAAACCTGACACCGTTGAGTCTTAAAGTCTACGAGTATAGTGTAACCTTTCATTTATTTAGCTCTAGAGTATGTGACCTTGGACAACTGACAGGGCATCTGTAAGTCAGTAGTTATTTTACACTATTGAGAGTGAATTAAACATTGGAACACACTCTTCCATAAGTACAAAAAGTCAAGATATTAAAGATGTGCATTCATTTCCTTTTGACACATTTTGTAGAAGTTTTGTCTTTTGTTTAAAATTAAGAATGGTTAAGGAAAGATTATCATAAAAATTCTACTTTTTAAAATATATTTTCCTTTCAAAATAAGCCCCTGAGTTATTTTATTCTCTTGTTCAGTGTCATCTTTTGCCATCACATGCTGTAGGACCCTAACTGCTTTCCTGTGTATTGAGTGGTTTTCCTCCCCTTCTGCCCATCCTGCTGCTGCTCTTCTAGTGACTGTTCTATCTCTGAGAGATTGTGTGCACTCCGTGACATGGTTTACATTTCTCTTAGCATTCACTTCAGTTCAGTTCAGTTGCTCAGTCGTGTCCGACTCTTTGCGACCCCATGATTTGCAGCACGCCAGGCCTCCCTGTCCATCACCATCTCCCGGAGTGCACTCAGACTCAACGTTCATCGAGTCAGTGATGTCATCCAGCCATCTCATCCTCGGTCGTCCCCTTCTCCTCCTGCCCCCAGTCCCTCCTAGCATCAGTCTTTTCCAATGAGTCAACTCTTCACATGAGGTGGCCAAAGAACTGGTGTTTCAGCTTTAGCATCATTCCTTCCAAAGAAATCCCAGGGTTGATCTCCTTCAGAATGGACTGGTTGGATCTCCTTGCAGTCCAAGGGACTCTCAAGAGTCTTCTCCAACACCACAGTTCAAAAGCATCAGTTCTTGAGTGCTCAACCTTCTTCACAGTCCAACTCTCACATCTGTACATGACCACAGGAAAAACCATAGCCTTGACTAGATGGACCTTAGTCGGCAAAGTAATGTCTCTGCTTTTGAATATACTATCTAGGTTGGTCATAACTTTTCTTCCAAGGAGTAAGCGTCTTCTGATTTCATGGCTGCAGTCACCATCTGCAGTGATTTTGGAGCCCCCAAAAATAAAGTCTGACACTGTTTCCACTGTTTCCCCATCTATTCCCCATGAAGTGATGGGACCGGATGCCATGATCTTCGTTTTCTGAATGTTGAGCTTTAAGCCAACTTTTTCGCTCTCCTCTTTCGCTTTCATCAAGAGGCTTTTTAACTCCTCTGCACTTTCTGCCATAAGGGTGGTGTCATCTGCATATCTGAGGTTATTGATATTTCTCCCGGCAATCTTGATTCCAGCTTGCATTTCTTCCAGTCCAGCGTTTCTCATGATGTATTCTGCATATAAGTTAAATAAGCAGGGTGACAATATACAGCCTCGACGTACTCCTTTTCCTATTTGGAACCAGTCTGTTGTTTCATGTCCAGCTCTAACTGTTGCTTCCTGACCTGCATACAGATTTCTCAAGAGGCAGGTTAGGTGGTCTGGTATTCCCATCTCTTTCAGAATTTTCCACAGTTTGTTGTGATCCACACAGTCAAAGGCTTTGGCATAGTCAATAAAGCAGAAATAGATGTTTTTCTGGAATTCCCTTGCTTTTTCCATGATCCAGCGGATGTTGGCAATTTGATCTCTGGTTCCTCTGCCTTTTCTAAAACCTCATAGGTAACCCTTATGCTCAATTTCAAAATTTCTGACATTAATATCTAATGTTTACCTTTGGATTTATCAGAATGGTAAAGAGAAAATGGCCTAACTTATGTTCGTGTCAAAATAGATGTATTTCTGTGTTTTAAATTTTGAAATCTCTTCATAAAATATATATGTGTATAATAAATACTGAATTCTTACTTGATACCCTAATTATTAAAAGAGATAGGGAAAGAGATATGAGGATGTCTACATGTATATGTATAATAAAAAATATATATATTGAGTAGTGATAGCAGTGGTTTTATGTGATGTCCAGAATCATCTTTTTTTCAAAATATTTGTAGGAAAGACTAAAACTTTAGTCACCTTGTTTGCCATACTGAATTTGAGCAACAGTAAAATATTAATTTGGAGAAGGAAATGACAACCCACTCCAGTATTTTTGCCTGAAGAATCCCATGGACAGAGGAGCCTGTAGGCTACAGTCCATGGGGTCGCAAAGAGTTGGGCGTGACGGAAATCTCAAAAGATTTTACTTTACTAAGAGTGTATGGCCTTTATAAGATAAGTTTATCATACCAATAATGAACAGAACCTTGTTTTTCAAGGAATAGTTGTTTATTCTTTCATTGTAACTTTTTAATGATAGCTTTTGCCTGTTTTATTTAGTCTAGCATTCTAAGGAAATACCTATGCTTTACAAAATGGAAAAAGGTGTTTGAGATACCCAGTTTAAAAAAAAAAAAAAACCCTGTATATTTAGAAGTAAGTTTCAGCATTCTATTAACAGGTATATATAAAACTGGAGAAGAAGGCAGTGTAGTTTACACATGACTTTTTCAGTATCTATAATCTCTACAGTCATGTTCATTGTTCTCATTGCTGTTCTCTCTTAGGTCAAAACTTTGTTAAGTTTTGAAATTTAACATTTGTGATGTGTCACTTCTGCTTTAAATAGTAGCTGATGTTGAAATGGCTTAAGGACTGACTAAAACGTTCCCATTGTTGATGCACCCACAGTGATCAAAGCATTAGTTTCATCAACGCACCTTGCCACAATACCCCAGTTTCCCGATTCTCAAGTCTGCTGTGAAAGCTGAAAGTTTGCGCTGTGTGATGAGTAACACCTGTCCCTCCATGTTTGTTCTGCAGGTACTCTTGAGCACATCAAACTCGTCCATCGCTGCCCTCCTGTGTGCCCTTTACCCCCACTTCCCAGCTCACAGCACTGACAACCGGTGAGCCGAGTGGTGTTCCTCACGTGGCCTTTCTTCAGTTATCTGGGGGGAGGGAGTGTGTTTTGGCTCCATGGACTCATTTCCAAATTCACTATACTCTGTTCTTAAACTTAGTTATCTTCCTGGATAAATCTTTTTAAAAAGTTTTTCTCGCAGAATATTAAGCCAGAAGAGAACTTTGGGCTTGTGATTCCTGACCAGCCTTCTCCCATCCTCCTGTCAGTTGAACTGCTCTAAACCTAGAAGTAGGTCAGACCAGGGTTATCATTAGGAGAAACTCACCGTGCAGAGGACAGCAGCAGGAGAAACTGAGTACGCTTTGGCCAAAGTGTTTAATTCTCAGAGAGGAATTGATCTGATGTAGTGGCAGTGTCTGTATGAATTCTGTTTGCTCCCTCTTTGAATGCTGAGAAGTTTTGTTTAACTGAAAAAGGGACAAGAAAATGCAGCCAAGAATCAGTTTAGAAGTCGCAGTGACGAGTGGAGCCCTACTCATGGAGAAGCCATCTGATAACACAGCAGCTCTGTGTTCAGAGCGCAGAGAAGCGCCACAGGTTTCGGGCCCAGCCAGTCTCTCCTGTTCGTGGAGGAAGGGCAGAAGATAGCCCCTTGGCCCCAGGGACACCCAGGATACTCTGAGAGCTCAGCTGCAGGTAGCTACAGGGGTCTGCCAGCGAGGGCGCAAGGGAGGAGGCACATAGCAATGAGCTGTCTCTCAGAGCCGCAGTGTCGCCTGCAGCCAGTGATGACAGCAAGACGCCTTCACAGAGGTAGCCTGACGTGAAGTCCAGACTGCACTTTCTTTTTTAAAATTTCTTTGGCCTCACCACACCACATGTGGGTTCCCTGACCAGGGATCAAACTCACACCCCTTGCGCTGGAAGCATGGAGTCTTAACTGCCAGGGAATCCCTAAAGTCCAAACTTTAATGATAGATGGTGCATAAGAATATTGTTGTTAAAATTAGTATAACTCTGATGCGTGGTCTCTTACTTGTAAGTTTAGGGAAGACTGTTTTGAGTTGTTGAAGTCCGCTATCGCTTAGGGTATAAGGGAGATGGTTAGATAGCATCACCGACCGCATGGCTGTGAATTTGCGCAAACTCCGGGAAACCGCGGAGGAAGGAGCCTGGTGTGCTGCAGTCGGCGGGGTCGCAAAGAGCCAGAGGCGACTCAGCGACTGAGCAACAGTAAGGAAGAGCTGCTGGTCACAGTATCAGCTGTTTTAAACAGAACAATTTGGTGATAAGCACCGAGAACCTCTGTGTAACTACAACGAGAGAGCCTCTCTGTCATGTTTTAGTTGAGTCTCATCATCACCCTTTAGGACTGCTGTCCTGGACGGGTGCCGCTCGGCTCTGACATGTCTCAGCTTGCAGGCTGCTGTGCTGCCTCCCGTTGTCACGGCCTTTTGTGTTTTCTGTGCACAGGTATCACCTCCAGGCCCTCCGGCACCTGTACGTGCTGGCTGCAGAACCCAGACTGCTGGTGCCCGTGGATGTGGACACAAACATGCCCTGCTACGCCCTCTTAGAAGTGACCTATAAGGTAGCTCTCTCCCTCTGTTGTTGCCTTGTTGCTTTTTATTGCCATTCATCCGTCTTTGCACCTCAAAAGTATTTTGAAAGCATTGTCCTTGAGAAGATGACAACAGTGAGTTGCGTTCTCCTAAAAATTGAAGCTTCCACAGTTAATGTACATCCTGCCAGGCCATTCAGGCTCATTTGTAGCCTTCAGATGTAATAGTTTAGGGACTATCAGATGCTCTTTGGTTTTTAGAGCTTGTAGTTTGTAAACGTCCCTCTTATCTTTATATAGCTGACAGTCGCGTTCCAAAGAACGAAGGGAGTTAGAGTAATTTCTGGACGGCAACCTAGTGCTTCAGAGTATGTAATGAGAGAGCTTTATTTACGTGCACGGACAGATTATAAACCATTATGTCCTTCCTTCGGGGCTTCTCAGGCGGCTCAGTGGTGAAGAGTTCATCTGGCAATGCACGAAACATAGGAGATGCGGGCTCGATTCTTGGGTCAGAAAGATCCCCTGGAGAAGGAAATGGCAACCTACTCCAGTGTTCTTGCCTGGAAAATCCCATGGACAGAGGAACCTGGCAGGCTACAGTCCATGGGGTCTGAAAGAGTCTGACACAACTGAGCACACATGCACATCCTCCCTTCAGAAAATTGTTTGGTACCCTCTGTGTATCAGAACTGTGCTAGGGAGTTCCCTGGTGGCCTTGTGGTTAGGATTTTGAGCTTTCACTGCTGTGGCTTGGGTTTAATCCCTGGTTGGGAAACTGAGATCCCATAAGCCATGTGGTGTGGTCAAAACAAACAGGAGAACAAAACAACAACAAAAAAAACACCCCAAAACTGCTAGGTTCTGGGATACAAAGTTGAGGTGACTATCATTTTCCTTAAGGAATGTCTGTCACTGAAGAGTCAGGCTTGGATTCAGTAAGAGTAGCCTGAGATAATTGGAGGTTTGTGTGGGGCGGGGAAAGCTGACACGTTCTCTTATCAACACTCCTGGCGGTTGGGAGGCCATCATGGTAGACACGGTGTCTGGACTGAGGTTTGCCAGCCGAGCCGGGCACGTTCCTGTCAGAGGAGACAGTGTGCCAAAGGCCAGAGGCCTCCTGCAAGGGCAGAGGCGCAGTGCCGCTGGCAGCTGAAGTGCGGGCTCGGAGCCCTGGGGGGTGGTGCGGGCTCTGCCAAGGACAGTAGACAGTAGCCTGGTCAGACTTCAGTATCAGAGGGGATTTTATGCTGTTGACAGTCTGTCTGCAACCTGCGGGGAAGGGAAAGCATACAGTGGTGAATGTTTTTCGTACTTTCCCCCTAACTATGTAGTAAGTGGTGACTTTTCTATTTGTGAAGGGCACTCAGTGGTATGAGCAAACCAAAGAAGAATTGATGGCCCCCACCCTTCTTCCAGAACTCCACCTTTTAAAACAGGTGAGTGGGATAGGAACAGAGAGATTTATCAAGGGGTGGATTCAGCCAGAATAACAGCATTAAAGATAGCCAAAGAAAAGCCTGTGCGTTCTCAGTGTTTTCTAAGCCATGGGCGACCAGCAGCAGGAGTGGTCTGGAGGGAGAGAGAGGTCCCCACTGGGAGCTCTGTGCTGAGTGCCGAGCTGGCCTGAGAAACGACTTACGTGTTCAGTTGGAAATGGGCTTGTTAACCTCTCACCATCTCTTTGTAGCCCAGTTTATTCTCATTTCCTCAGAGAAGTGTGGTTTCATTTTATCCACTAACACTTCCCCAGGATTGGATTGACTGTTTACATTTATCTTGGCAGATTAAAGTTAAAGGCCCAAGATACTGGGAACTGCTCATAGATTTAAGCAAGGGAACACAACACTTGAAGTAAGTGCATTGAATTTCTCATATGTGTCTGTGAAGGGAATAGAAATATATGGGAAGGCATACATGATGATAATTATGTGAAATGCTCCTTGTCACTCTTTAATCTCATCCAGGACGATATGTAGAGTGTTAAAGAAGATGGTCTCTCTCTTTGAAAAAGTTCACAGTAGGAAGTAAAATTTTATATTCAGAAGTCAAACCCTAATTATTAATTCACTGAGAAACTTAAATTCACAGAGTGACTTAAATTGGAACAGTCATGGAATTGTCTTCTGGAGCAATAATGAAAGATTTAATCTAAGAAAATGAAGCTGACATATATGTCCACAAAGGGAACTTTGTGATCATTGGTGTTTGTCAGACCACATCTACTGTTGCATCTCTTTACCATTTTCTGGTTAGATGGCGCTCATAAAATTAAGATGATGGTTGATTGCTTTTGGTTGGAAATGGTCATATGCAGATAATTACTTTGATGAACAGAGAGTGCTAATAATTTTTATACTTCAGTTAGCATGTAATTTAAGTCTTTAAATTTCCAGAAAATTTGACAGTTTGTAACAGGTTTTTACAGTATCATCCTCATTTCTGTTTCTCCCAGACTATAAATAGCTGCTTTTTTTATTATTCTATCTTTAGATTTGTAGCATCTTTTTCTTTTTGCTGTAAACCAATCAGTAGATATTTAGGGAATACATGTTAGACAAAGTGTCTCCTTTGAAATTCATACTTGAGCAAATCTTCAGAATGCTGCCTTATTTAATAGGTTGCTTGAATCTTGACAGCAGAAAAAAACAGAACTTGATTATGACTTGTAGAGACTGGTTTAGTTCCAACACAATAAATAATCACATAGCAAAAAGTGGTGAAAACTTTATCTCACGTGAACAAGTATTGGGAACTACATTTCCAGGCAACAGCTCCCAGTAATATCTTGTATTAAATACATTCTCGTTTTCTTTCAGGTCCATTCTTTCCAAGGATGGGGTTTTATATGTTAAGCTCAGAGCAGGTCAGCTCTCCTACAAAGAAGATCCAATGGGGTGGCAAAGTTTATTGGCCCAGACTGTAGCTAACAGGAACTCGGAAGCTCGGGCTTTCAAGGTAGTGTGATCGGTAAAAACTGAAGGATATTCTCATCAGAAGAAAAAAAAATTGTAACTAAGTGTGACAGTGGATGTTAGCTAGACTTGTGGTTGTCATTTGTCAGTATATATAAATATCAAATAATTGTTGTATACCTGAAACTAATAAACTGTTATATGTCGATTATATCTCAATTAAAACAGAAACCAAAATTGAACAGGAGGGAATAGGTTCAAATCCTCCTGGTCCACCCAAAGCATATACTTCTATCATAACACTTATGGTACTGTTGAGGTAGATCCACTCGCTAATCACAGCAGATTATAAAGACTGAACGACCTGGGGCCTGTTGGATGTTTATGTGACAGCTGTTACAAAATACAGGCCATTTGCCAGAACTCAAAGGGTGATTTACATTTAGTGGCAGGGACAGTCAAAATATATCTTAACGCTAAAAAAAACTTAGCTTAATAGTTAATCCTCAAACCCATTAAGCTTTACTTAATTCATGGGAAAAAATTTTTAAGTGTTTTTGCAAGGTAGCACTTTTGAGTTCTTATGACTGAGTCTTTATTATGGTTTCCAGAGAATCGGTTGGGGTAGTTTATATCAGTGAATTTTGTTTGTCAGTATTCGAAAGGATTTTGGGGCAAAGTTTAACCTGAATTAGCACTACTGTTGATTAGCACTAAACCAAAGTGAATGACAGTGGAAGTCACTGAGTTGTGTCTAACTCTTTGTGACCCCATGGACTATACAGTCTGTGTAATTCTCCAGGCCAGAATACTGGAGTGAGCAGCCTTTCCCTTCTCCAGGGGATCTTCCCAACCCAGGAGTCAAACTGGGGTCTCCTGTGTTGCAGCTGGATTCTTTACCAACTGAACTATCAGGGAAGCCCGATATAAGCCTGATATAATCGAAGGCCCATCTCAAAGACCCTAATCCAGTTTGTAAAGAAAATAGATAAGTTTAGATTTGAGTTTTCATGGGACAAGTATATGACAGTTAAAAGACCATCTCTATTTCCTGCCTGCCCAGAGTTCAGAAGTAAAATATAAACCTCAGTGGAAAATGATAAAACCTTCATATTCCATTTTCAGTCTTGAACCTTGAGTGATATTCCTTGTCACCCTTTTTTTCCCAATTTTTTAAAAGTTGTAAAATACACATAGCACGCACTGGCTTAACCCTTTTAAGTGTATAGTTCTTTGGTACTAAGTGCATTCATGTTGCTATGCTGCCATTGCCATCATCCATCTCCATGACTGTCTTCATCTTGCAGAGCTGGATCTCTGCCCCCTTAACCTGACTTCTCCCCAGCGCCGGGCAGCCACCATTGGACTTTCTCTTTCATAACTCTAGTGACCTTATAACAGCATTTGTCTTTCTGTGAGTGGCTTGTTAGAGTGATAATCTTTTTTCTTTAATCTCTTCAGTAATAATTCTAATTTGCCTAATTTGCCTTTCAGTTAGTTTAAGAAGGAAGGGAAAACCTTTTGGGGGTGACTTCTATAAGAAACACCTGGTTTTAATCTGCCCTTTGATAAATCAGTAGCTCATGGTAGCTTATGCAATGTATTTCTTAAGTATGACATCCCGTATATGTTTAATCTGAAAGGAAGTAATACAAATGAACTTAAAAAACAGAACAAGCTTATGGTTGCCAGTAAGAAAGATAGGAGGAAGGGATAGCGAGGGAGTTTGGGATGGGCATGTATGAAAAAAAAGAAGTAAGCTGATGTTACTAAAAAAGAAAAAAAAGACTTTCAACCCAATAGGCTGATGAAGCTGTAGCAGCCTTGGGTTTTGTGGAAACATTGTGTGAAAAAAAAAGTAGATTACAGCTGCATACAATTTGAGTAGTAATGAAAAGAATCATTATCTCACGTATACTTGTTCTTTATTTTTTTTAGCCTGAAACAATTTCCACATTCACTTCTGATCCAGCACTTCTGTCATTTGCTGAATATTTCTGCAAACCAACTGTGAACGTTGGGCAGGTATGTATTATGTGGTTTGCTTAGCTCCAAGATGAGGCTTTGTTTCCATCTTCAGACCACCAAAAAAAACATTCCAAAATATCCTTATCTGTCTCGGATGACATGCCTTAGGCACATTGAATGATTTTTGTTTGGCAAATACACGTTTTTCATAGTCTAAAACTATTAAATTCAGTAATTTCCTATCTTAATAGTAGAAACAACTTAAAATTTCTAAGGCATTAATTTTGATCACTGGTATTTATGTTTTCTTGTAATATTCTTGTTTCTCTTTATTCTATAACCCTTTTTGTTGGTAAAGCTATTCTATTCAGAAATCTAAGGGTGTTGCTAGTAGATTCTTTGATTTATCCATCATCTCAGTTGGCAAGGACTAGATGTAGGAATTATATGATCTGGGATTGATGGCCTGTTGTCTGCAAGTGTGTGTGACCTTGGAAAAGTTTTTCAGTCTTTTTGAGATGTCATGTCCTTATTCCTAAAAGTGGAATTATAATATAACCTGCCTTTGTTGTTTTGAAAGTAAAATGACAGCACCTTCCTGCCTCTTATTTATTGAATCTTCACTGTATGTTAGGCACTCTGTTCAATATTCTTTATAATTTTTCTCATTTAACTCTGACCCTGGGAGTAAGTACTTCCTGCTGAGAAATACTGCCACTTAGACCTGTCACATACGTGAGGTCACATAGTCAGTGAGGGCTGGGGCCTGTGCTCAGCTGAAGGCCACAGGACTCTGCTGAAGGCCCACGCCTGCCCTTGACCCCAGCTGGGCTTGCTATGCCACTGCCCCAAACCTGTTCTGCTCAGTGTTTCTGCTGCATCTTCGTGGCTGCTGGGTGCCTCTTCTGGATCCTGTTCTTGCCAGCCCACCCAATGGCATAGCTCTGTGATGTCCTGTGTGCTCGTGTTACCCAGCTTCTTTCATTCCTCTCCTCCATAGCACTTAGAGCCTTAATTGTTTCTTGGAACTTAATTTTGATTGTATTTTTATTGGTGTTTAATATTGCATGCACTCTGATTTTATAAAGACCTAGCCCTTTTTACCCTTTTATATCATTCACTGCAGAATGTAAGAGTGGGCCGTCATAGTGACTATACAGTTGTTCTTTGATTTGATTTTGGAATATACATTGTTGTGATACAAAAAGATTCTGATTTTCCACAGAAACAGGAGCTTCTGGATCTCTTCTCTTCAGTGCTTTACGAATGTGTGACTCAGGAGACCCCAGAGATGTTACCTGCGTACATAGCGATGGATCAGGTATGGTTCAGAAGACCCATCCTAATTCTGATGAGCATTATCCTTTCTTTCAAATAACATGCCAGACAATACAGTAATATTTCCTTCTGTCCATCTTTTTAGTTTCTCATTCGCTTTTAGAATCTCAGAAAAGGAATCTCTGTCAAAGTTGAAAGCTATGTATATACCAGAAGCTTAGAGTTTATGATGACAAATGGGCTCTCTTACTCTAAGGGTTCCCACTCTCCCCTCTAGCCTCTTCCTCTGACCAAGAGAGCACGTTTCCTCCCTTTCTCCCCTTGCATCCTCGTGTGATCTCTTGCCGCCTTACTGACAAAGCCTTTTCCTGGAAAAGCTTATGCAAGTGAGCAGTAAGTGAGCAAACAGTGCCCTGGTGGTGGCAGTAGTGTGCAGTTACACCTGGTGATTAAGCTCACAGAAGTCACAGTGTCAGCATGTGGGGGTCTAGGGAGCTGGAGTGCATTTTAAAATTTCTTTTGTGTTATTGTTGCTTTAAATTACGAGTCTAAGGGGGGGTAATGCAGAAGATAATGCTCAACAGCTTTCCTAAAGAATTGAACTTATTTATTTTCTTAGGTTATTAGTAATTGTTGTTTTAATTAATAAGTCCTGTCTATCTCTTTTGTGACCTCATGGATTGTAGCCTGCTAGGCTCCTCTGTCCATCAGATTTCCCAGGCAAGAATACTGGAGTGGGGTGCCATTTTTTCTCCAGGGGATCTTCCTGACCCATGGGTCGAAATCACATCTCCTGCATTGGCAAGCAGATTCTTCACCACTGAGCCACCTGGGAAGTCCTATTTAGTAATACATACGGCTTTTTAATATTGTCGTATCATTGAGACTCAGACTTGCCATTAAGGCAATAGCTTTCTAACTTGGCTAAAATTTATCTGGGAAATCTTGACAGTACAGATCTTCAAGTCCCCTTGCACAGTTACTGAATCAGAATTTCTGAGATTTAAGTCCAGGATCTATAGTTTTAAACAGTGACTATGATATAGTAAGTTCACAGATAAGAATTTGGGACTCGGTGTCAAAGGAAGTAATCTCTAATGGAAAAAGAATCTCTACTGAAGAACTGGGTGGGAAAATGCAGGAAATAATTCCCAAAACCTATTTTGCAAACAGTCTTAATTAAAAAGGCCAGTTCAGAATAAGCAAGTGGGCCTAGAGTGCCCTTATTGTCGGGCATCCACTTTTTTCGATTGGTAGGTATATGATGTTCACACCAGTGCTGCTTCTCACAGTGTATCTGTGTACAGCAGCCAGGTCATGAGTGGTGTTTCTCGGTTGATGGTTGAGAGTGTTCTTTTCTTGTACTTTGAACTCTTACCTCACGGCAGGCGTGGGCAGGTACCCATAGTGGACCATCCCTCTGGTTGCAGCCATGGTGACTTTCGCAGATGAGTCCCAGGAGCAGCCTTGTCGATAATGCAGGTTTTCCCTCCTGACCTCTAGGATCCCTGGCCTGATCGCAGACATATCATTGTACCAACTTGGGTTTCCCAGAGGGGACCAGCTGTAGACCTATTGGGTCTTCATTTCTCAGAGCTGTTGAACCAAGAATGAGCTTCGTTTGCCTTTACCATTTTTTATCTGAAGGCTGTTCTTGTTCGTTTTGAACAGAATGACCGTGTACGTAAACCCACTAAAGGGCTTCTCTGTGGGGCAGGCTGCATCAAACACAGAGCAAGCTCCCCACTGCCCTGCCTTGATCTCATGACCATATTAAAAAAGTACTCCAGTGTACAACTCTGAGGAAGTGACAGATCTTCACTCTTTCAAGTGGATTTCTGTTCTTCTCTCTGCAAGGCTGTAAGAAGACTGGGAAGAAGAGAAATGTCTGAGACATCTGACCTCTGGCAGATAAAGTTGGTGCTGGAGTTTTTCAGCTCCAGAAGCCATCAGGAACGGCTGCAGAACCAGCCTAAGCGAGGGCTGTTTATGAACTCGGAATTCCTCCCTGTTGTCAAATGCACTATTGACAACACTCTGGACCAGTGGCTGCAAGGTGAGAACAGCGTTGCACCCCTTGTCGTTTGAGCTGCACTGGGTCTCAGGGGTTTCTGTTTTAACCTGTTTCCCTTGGTAAGCAGGTTAAGTCCTAGTGCAATCCCAAATGGCTATGATGTCACGTTTCCAGTTAGGTGAATTACACTCTGATTATCTGCTCTAACATTTTTTGAGGATAGAAAGTGAGATTTATTTACTTCTTTATTTACTTAGACCACGCTGTGTGACATGTAGGATTTTTAGTTCCCCAACCAGGGATCCAGCCTGCACCCCTGGCATTAGGAGTTCAGTCTTTTGTTTCGGTTGCACTGGGTCTTTGTTGCTGTGCACGGGCTTTCCCTAGTTGCAGAGACTGAGGGCTGCTCTCTGTTGCGGTGCTCAGGCTTCTCACTGGGGTGGCTTCTTTTGTGGAGCACGGGCTCTAGGAATACAGGCTTCAGTAGGGCTTAGTAGTTGTGACTCGAGGGCCCTAGAGCACAGGCTCAGAAGTCGTAGGGGACAGGCTTAGGTGCTCCACAGCATGTGGTATCTACCCGGACCAGGGATCGAACCCATAACCCGTGTGTTGGCAGGTGGATTCTTATCCACAGAGTTACCAGGGAAGTCCAGGAGCTTGAAGCCTTAACCCCTGGACCACCAGCGAAGTCCTGACTTCTTCAACAGGTGTATTTAACTCTGCTCTATAATCATGGAGATAATGCATAATGTAGCATTTTAAATACCACTTGACGCTTAGAAACTTGTTTCATCTTTTCCAGCATCAGATCCTGTTTCTTTCCAGTGCCTCTCCCCTGTTTCTTAGAGGTGTGATATGTCCCCTGCCTGACCCCAGTTTTTCTGCCCACATCCTGTGCACACTGAAAACTTGATGTGAGTTTAGAGTGAATGCTTGTTTCACCAGTTCCATGAGTCAGTCGCTGAGGACCTGGGACTTCTCAGTAGAAGCTCTGCCTTGAGATTCCAGGGAGAGTGTGAAGTTACTCCTGACAGTGTAGGAGTGATTATGGAGGCAAGTGATGGAGCCTTTTGATGTGTGGAAAGCTGTCTAGTATGTGATATATGCCTGAAATCCATTTTTAGTACTTAACTCCTTGGTCTTTTTATTCTTTTCAGTTTTGATGCTTCCAAAACATATTGACAGCAACTTGCTTTGAGTAAATGCTAACCCTCATAATATCAGTGTTAACAGCTTTTGATTCTGTACAGTTGTTAGAAAGTGGTAGAACCTAGGGATTTGACTATGATTATGTTTGAAGCTGTCTACCTGTTCACTGCACCTGGTTGAGGCTCCTCTGCCTGCCCCGCACCCAGCCCTGCGGTGACTTGTTTTTCCAAGGTCCCAGCTGCTCTTGCTTTTTGTCTATTTTATTTAGATAGGAAATGGAAATGAGGGGGAAGGGGAAGAAGGTTAGCCTGAGCCTGTCTTCACCCAGCTGTAGAGTCAGGGTAAGTTCTGTCCAGTTACTGGAGGGTCAATGTCAAACGGATGCAAAGGAGTAGGGAGAAGGATGTGCACGAGAGTGGGGGAGAGCCCACCAGGGCCCCAGCCCAGAGGAGGAGTAAGGGGGAGTGGTTTTTGGCAAACACCGAAGGAGCCCCTCGCTCCCCATTTCCCATCTGTCCCCATCTCTCCTCCTGAATTAACACACAAGCTGTTTCTTTAAAAAAAAGTTTCTAAAAAAATTTAATTGTAAGCCAGATTGTGAACGATATATATGCTGCCACTTGCTGCTGCTTAGTCGCTTCAGTCATGTGCGACTCTGCAACCCTATGGACTGTACTGTGCCAGGCTCCTGTGTGCATGGAATTCTCCAGGCAAGAATACTGGAGTGGGTCGCCATTTCTCTTCCTGACCCAGGGCTCAAATCTGGGTCTCCTGCATTGTAGGCAGATTCTTTACCACTGAGCCACCAAGGTAGCCTGAGGGATATATATATGGAAAACAGCAATTTCAGAGTCCCCGTGTTTAACACCTGCGTCTGCTCTGTGATTTCCTCTTGAGATTTGAAAGGTCATAAAGTTTCAGAATTTCTAAAAATATGATAATCATTTTGTTCTCACGTTTGGGAAAAAATACCTGTTATTATTATATAGATGTTGCTGTTCAGGTTTTATTCAGTTTTCTGTTTGTTCACCCATAATGGGCCATCGCTACTGAAAGAAATGAGTCCCCAAACCTTCACAGATTCTCTGACATGCACATGTCATATAATGTAGTGAGGCTCCGGCAGTGACTAGAGTGCTCTCTAAAACAGCCCTGACTTGCTTTCTCTTCCCTCCTTGTTAGAAAGACTAGTGGTTTACAGTGTTGTTCTGAGCCTTCACTAGATTTGTCTTGCCACTCTGATTGCCAACAATGTGTATTTCCTTATTTTTTTTTATTGAAAAAGGACTGTCACTTTAAAAAGCTCTTTGGTATGTGGTCTCCTCTCACGGATACTGGCAGCTTTGGGGTGGAGAACAGTAAAATAAATGAAGATGCAGGGGCCATGCAGCAGTGCTGGGAAATGTCATTTGTGTTTGTGTCTCAGTGAAATCACAGGTGACATGGACTTTTAAGCTCGCTCACTAGTAACCCAAACTAGTGCAACAGATTGATCATATTTTGTTGATGTTTTGTGATTTATCTCAATTAGATTTTAATCTTGAGCAAAGAAAATTGGGTTTAAAGTTTAAGAACTTAAAATTTTTATTTACTTTTACATTTTATTGTGGAAAAATTTAAAGCATAACACAAAGTAAACATAATAATATCATAATAGTATCAGGCAGCTTCAACAGTGTCCACATTCTGCCATTCTTGTATTCTCTGTAACTACCCATTGCCCTGCTGTTATTTTCCAAATTGTACCATTTTACGTTCCTGCCAGCAGTGGGATGCATTGCAGATGCATTGCAAACTGTCTAGTTTTAGACAGTCTACTGAATATGTAGTGGTGTCTGATTGTAGTTTTAATTTGCATGTCTGTGATGACTCATCATGCTAATTATTTTTGTATGTGTTTGTTACTCATACATCCTTTGCAAAATAGCTTTTCAAACCTTTACTGTTGCCATTATTTGGCACTAAGCCATGTCAGACTCCTTGTGAAACCCCATGGACTGTATGTAGCCTGCCAGCCTCCTCTGTCCGTGGGGTTCTCCAGGCAAGAATGCTGGAGTGGGTTGCCATTTCCTTCTCCAGGGATCTTCCCAACCCAGGGCTCAGACCTGCATCTCCTGCATTGGCAAGTGGATCCTTTATTGCTGAAGTGAAGTGAAGTTGCTCAGTTGTGTCCTACTCTTTGCGACCCCTTTGACTGTAGCCTACCAGGCTCCTCTGTCCAGGGATTTTCTAGGCAAGAATACTGGAGTGGGTTGCCATTTCCTTCTCCAGGAGATCTTTCTGACCCAGGGATTGAACCCAGGTCTCTTGCATTGTAGGCAGATGCTTTACTGTCTGAGCCACCAGAGATACTGCTGAGCTACCAGGGAAACTTTGAACTTTGAACCTTTACCCATGTTTAAAATTGGCTGTCTTTTGATTATTGAGTTGTAGGAGTTTTTATATATTCTGGCTGAAAGTTCTTTGTCAAATATGTTTTGCAGTTGGAAATGGCAACCCACTCCAGTATTCTTGCCTGGAGAATCCCATGGACAGAGGAGCCTGGTAGGCTACAGGCCATAGGAATGCAAAGAGTCGGACACAACTGAGCAACTTCACTTATGTTCTCCTACTTTATGCCTAGCCTATTTTTTCCAGAGTGTTTTTTGATAAACAGAAGTTTTCAGTTTCGATGAAGTCAAATTTATCAGTTTGTTTTAGGGTTATTACTTTCTAGATGTTAAGAAATCTTTCCTACTCTAGGTTATGATTTTTTTTTTTTTTTTAAGTTTAATATTAAAAGCTCTATAGTTTGGTTTTTTTGTATTTAAATCTATGATTTGTCTCAAACTGATTTTTTTTTTTTACATGGTATGAGATAGGAGTTGTCCTTTTTTTTTAAAATTGGATATCTAGTTGTTTCAGGACCATTTGTGCAAATGACTTTTTTTCTCATTGAATTGCTTTGGGGCCTTTGTTGAAAATCAGTGGACTATGTAAGTGTGAGTCTGTTTCTGGACTCAGTTCTGTACCATTGATCTGTTTGTCTTTTTGCCAGACACCCTCTGAATTACTGTAGGTTTGGAGTAAATTTTGAAATTTTGTAGTGTAAATCTTCCTGCTAAAGCAGCATCGAGAAGGAAATTCATAACGCTAAATGCTTACGTTGAGAAAGTCTCAAATCACTAATCTGAGTTCTTACTTCAAGAAATTAGAAAAAGAAAAGCAAAATAAACCCAAAGCAAGCATTTAAGAGCAGGAATCAATGAAGTTGAAAACAGGAAAACAATAGAGAAAATCAGCGAAACAGAAGGCGGTAGGCAGGAGAAAGTCCTTGACGAGGGGCTGAGTGGCTGCGTTCTCTCTTGCCTCTCTTGAGAAGCTGCCAAAGCGGGGCCTCTGCTTCCCGATTCAGGCCTCGTGCTGCCGCCCAGAGGTCCCCACCTCCTTCCAGACTGACATCCTCCCATTAGGGCCAGTGGGTTTCTGTAGTGTTCCTGGCACTCCATCTTCTTAAGGAAAGTGATCTTTCTTGACGTTTGTGACTGCTTGCTTCCCCGCTTCCCAGTTGTTAAAAGACAAACAGAAAACCTCTGGCCATTCTTTCTGTGTCATCCCTGTTTCACCGTCTCTCCTTCCTTGCCTTTCTGGGAGTCACTGTTGCCCCTCCTCCCTCTGCTTCTCTTTGCTGTGGTAGCCAATCCATTACCTTAGCCTTTCATTCCTAACTCTTAAACATGCTGTGAACCTGTCTACATTTTGCCACTTCTGTCCTAGAACAGTGATGTGTTCTTGCCTGGACAAAGACGGTTGAAGCCTCCTGCACATCTTCCTGCTTTTTATTCTCCTCCCTCTTGCCATCTCTAGTCAGCTGACGGTGGTCTTCTGAAGAGTAAATGGATCTAACTCTCCTGCTTAAAACCTTGCAAAGGCTGCTGATTCAGTTGTGAAAAAAATCTTTACCATTTGGCCACCAGGCCCTGTATGACCAGCAAGGCCTCTGTCTCTCTCCGCAGCCTCTTTTTGTACCACCTGCTCCTCCTAAACTCCACTCAGGCCCCCTGGTCCCTTCCACTTCCTTGAAAGCACAGAGCTCTTTCTCACCACAGGACTGGTGAAGGAGCTGCTTCCCATCCCGAGAACCTTTTCCTCTCGTTCTCTGCCTGCCCAACTCATGCTCGTTCTCAGCGCCTCCCTGTAAATATGCCCTTTCCTCCCAGGCCTTCTGTGACCACACTGCCTCAGGCACCTTTCCTGCCATTTTTACTTCTCTCTTTCTCTCTCTCAACCTTTTTCTCTGTATCAGAATTTCTTTATCTGCAAGTAGCAGCAGGCCTGACTCAGCTTGGCTCAAAAAATGTTGTTTAGTCACTGAGTGATGTCCGACTCTTTGCAATCCTATGGACTGTAGCTCACTGGGCTCCTCTGTCCGTGGGATTTCTCAGGCAAAAATACTAGAGTGGGTTGCCATTTCCTTCTTCAGAGGATCTTCCTGACCCAGGGATTGAACCCACGTTTCCTGCATTGGCAGGCGGGTTCTTTACTGCTGAGCCACCAGAGGAGCCCAGCTCAAACAGTAGGACGCATACAAGCTTCCGTTACTGGAAGTCGACAGTGACTGTAGGCTGAAGGGACATCTTACTGCACTGGCTCCAGCTCCGTCTCTCTGAGGTTCTGTCAGTTACGCTCTGTGCCATGCCTTTATCCTCCGAGTACTTTTTCCTGATGGCAGAACAGTAACAGTTTTTTGCCACAAGCTGTGCATTTTGCTTAGACGAAGAATAGAGTTGCTTCGCCATGAGAATGAAGAAATTTGTTTGCTGCAAGCCTCTAGCAGATATGTTGTCAGGCATCTCCTTGTGTCTCTGAACTGAAACTCATGCACATTCCTTGATCGTTTCTGAGGGCAGAGTGTGTCACTCTCCCTGAATGTCTGTCTGCCTGTCCCTGTCACTGTGTTGGGGGAGTGACGCTGCCTGGATAGCCCCAGACCCGTGGTTCTCACAGCGTGGGTTCCAGAACAGCAGCAGCAGAATTGCTTGGGAGCTTGCTGGAAACAGTGTCCCTGGCCCCATCCAGGAAATTGCTGGGGTCCATGCATCTGTGTTTTAATCAGTCCTCTGGGTGATTCTGATGCCTGTTAAAGTTTGAGAACCTCTGACCAAGACGAGTCAGGATCCAGTGCCCTCATGCGTGAGCGAGGAGGGAAAGGTGGCAGAGTGGGTGTCCGGGAAGATGACCATAGCGACCACTGCACCTGGATGGCACTCATCCTGATTTGTGGTAACATCTGTCTGATGTTAGGTCTATACTGTCTCTGTCCCCCACAACACTCTAAATTCTGCAGTGATGGGCACTCTGGCTGGTTTACCCAGTGACGTTAATGCTCAGTGTAGGAATTGATATATGGTAGGTGCTCAGTGAGTTATTGATGAGAAAATAATAAAAAGAATTTGTTCCTTGTGCCTCTGAGTTGTGTAATCAGTTGACTCTGTTCCATGTGTGTCTCCCTCACAGCTGGAGGTGACAGGTGTGTGCACACCTACCTCAGCGGGCAGCCCTGCGAGGAGGAGTCGCAGCTGAGCATGCTGGCCTGCTTCCTGGTCTACCACTCAATGCCAGCCCCACAGCACCTGCCGTCCATAGGCCTGGAAGGTAACTGCACCTGGGTCCTCTTTTCACACCTGTGTTACCCACTCATGGGTTTAGTTTCTTGGTAGGAGGAACTTCTACTGCATTATTTTCTCTAGTTAAATTTTTGGCTTCATTTATGTTTGGGTGTTATTGTTGACAATTTTTCCCCAGAAAACAAAACCAAAAGACTCTAATAAAACTACCTGAGCTTTCCATATGCATAAACCTTTATTTCCATTCAGAAGAGGATAAATTCTTCACAGGGCCCCAAATACCGATATATACTAATAAGCTAACACTCATATTGTTCTTCTCTGTTAATTGACTTTTACTAGTTATTTTTCTTTATTTTCTGAGTTTTCAGTTTATATTTTTAAAAAACACATAATATTAATTTCTAATATTATAAAACTTTGAAATGATAGCAGTCTAATTTTGTATGTGTTTGAATATTTCCATAACAGAGTTTGAAATTTTAGCATCTGACTGTATTTTTCAGACTATAGAATCAGATACAAAATCTGTCCATTTAACCATTAAAGTGTAATGACATTATTGATTTCTGGCTGTCTTGAAAACCTCAGAAAAAAATGCACTATTTAGAGACCTCTAGTTGTGGCCACAGTGGAATTTCTTGTATTAGACAGACTGTCCCACACACAAAAAAGCTAATATAAAAGTGGACATTTTCATAAAGCTTAAAGGAATTGGTGGCAACCCTACTAGCTGGACTTGACTAAGGAAAAGAATTCCTGAGAGAGGGAAGCATTTGAGAAGCCGTATTTACTCTGGCATTCTCCCAAAGGCACTTGTCAGTTTATTAGAAGTGGAGACCCAGAAAAAAGCAGCAGTGCTGCTGGGCAGAGGAGCTAGAGGCTGAATTAATCATTGCCCAGGCTTAGCACTTAAGGAGGGAACCATAGGAATTCAAAAACTCCAAACCTGGGTGCTCCCTTCCCTTGAGGCGTTTATCAAACCTTAACCTGCGCGTGCACAGGGTAAAACTTCAGGAAATCTAGCAGAAACCAGGATGCTGAAATACGAGCAGTGATTTCAGTAGCGTTGAGGTGCTGAGGAAACAAAGGGCAGTCCTCTCAGTCCGCCGCGGTGGAGGCTTTGGTAAGCTCCCGGACAGACCAGCCCTAAGACCAGTCTAGGACAGAGCTGATAGAAGAAAAATTAACCTTTATAGGAGGAAGAAAATACCTCTTGAACTTCTGTAGTTTTTAATTCACAGTATCAGTGCTGAATCAAAATGAAAAGACATGAGGAAAAAGGGTAATATAGAAACAGATTTGGATGTGATCCACATATTGGAATTTTCACTTAGATTACTCCAGTGTCTGGAGTTACTATGACTAATATTTCCAAGAAAATAGAGGAGAAGATGAAGTATTTCACCAGAAATTTGGAATCAGTAAGAAAGAGTTAAAGGGAATTCTAGAACTGAAAAATATAACTAAAATTAAGAATTCATTATGTAGAGGATTGCCTGGCAGTCCAGTGGTTGCCCATGGCCCCGGTTCAGTCTCTGGCTGAGGAACAGATTCCGAAAGCCATGCCAGCAGGGTGGAAAAAAAACAATTCATATGTAGATTAGTTAGCATATTAGACATCGCAGATAAATGAACTGGAAGACTGGTGTGTAGAAAGTAAACAGATTGAAGCACAGAGAGAAAAATGAGTATCAGATTCAGAGAAGAGGAAGAGACATTTGAAGTACAGTGAAGTCAGACATGCATGTAATTAAGATTCCACAGTGAGGAGAGAGAAAAAGAAAAGAACATTTGAAGAGACAGAGGCCAAGAAGTTTGAAAAATGGGTGACGGACCCCTATGCAAGATAAATGCAAGGAAAACCACACCTAATTGCAAAATAGTCAAAGCTGCTAAACAGAGAAAAAAATTTTAAAGCATAGACTTCCTTTTTCATCCAGGATGGAGTAACAGAGATCTGATTTACTATACCACCTGAAACAAAAAAACAAAAAGGCAGAAAATGCTGGACACTACATATGAACCAATGGCTTTTGTATCAGGCAGTGACGAAGAGTGACCCCTAAGAGATGAGAAACAATGAGATTAGCTCTGTGATTGCCCCAGCTAATCGCCCTGACAGTTTCCAGACTTGGGGGTGGGGGCGTCGGGGGGTGAGAGAGTGGGACAGGGAGAGGAAGAACCCAGGAAGAACCTAGAAGACTCCAAAAGCTGAGTTGATGAAGCTGAGAATGCAGGGAGCCCAAAAGAGCTAGAATTTATATGGTAGAGTGACAGAGAGGAAAGAGCAGCACACAGAGAATGCCAGACACCTGCAGACGGTCCCCCTCCACTATTAGGAGTGTCTTTATTGCTCAGCACATGCATGTGAAGAAATTTCCCGAGGCTGAGGGAAGAACTGTCCAGATGGACTAGAGGGCACATTCCCAGTTTATGCAGATTCAGAAACCGTGGAAATGGTGGCAGATTTTGTTTTCTTGGACTCCAAAAATCACTGCTGATGGTGACTGCAGCCACAAAATTAGAAGATTCTTGCTCCTTGGAAAGAAAGCTATGACAAACCTAAACAGCATATTAAAAAGCAGAGACATCACTTTACTGACAGAGATGCATATAGCCAAGGCTATGGTTTTTCAAGCAGTCATGTATGGATGTGAGAGTTGGATCATAAAGAATTCTGAGCACTGAAGAACTGATGCTTTTGATTTGTGGTGCTGGAGAAGACTCTTGAGAGTCCCTTGGATAGCATGGAGATCAAGTCAGTCAATCCTAAAGGAAATCAACCCTGAATATTCATTGGAAGGACTGATCCTGAAGCTGAAGCTCCAGTACTTTTTCTGCCTAATGAAAAGAGCCAACTCATTGGGAAAGGTCCTGATGCTGGGAAAGATTGAGAGCTGGAGGACAAGGGGCTGACAGAGGGTGAGATGGTTGGATGGTATCACTGACTCAATGGACATAAGTTTGAGCAAACTCAGGGAGATGTTGAAGGACAGGGAAACCTGGCCTGCTCTAGTCCATGGAGTCTCAGGGAATTAAACATAATTTAGTGACTGAACAACAACAGGAACAGTACCTGTTCCCACAACTTCACAGTTCAAGGGGCCTTACTCAGGAACATCTTGCCTCAGTAATCAGAAATATTTAGCCTTAAACTAAATAGAGTTCTAATCCTACCTAAAAAAATATTAAAAGCATAGCACAAAAGGATTAAACTTTTTTCAAGTAATGTGATTACATTCAGGAGCAAAGTTCAAGAATACAGAAATATGAAAATATCCAGCAGCCAGCAAGGTAAATTCACTGATGTCTGGCATACAAAGGAACAGGAAAGCGACTTATAATGAAAGAGATGAGAAATCAGTGGATGTTAGTTAGCAGACAAGTACATTAAAGCAGTTATTATTACTCTGTTCCATACTTCAAAACATTAAGAGATATAGAAGATATTAAAAGAATCTAATTGAACTTTTAGAGGTGAAAACTATATTTCTGAGAAGAAAAATGCACTGAATTGGATTGATGGCAGATGAGACATTGCAGAATAAAATAATTGTGAGTTTGAAGACATAGCATTAGAAACTATGCAAACTGAAATGCAAAAAGAAGAAAATTGTAAAACAGGAACAGAGCATTAAAAATGGAGGAAGAAATTCTGATACTTCAAGTACCCAGTTTACAAGAGACTGAAGTCCCTGAAGAGAAAAAAGGAGAGGGACAGAAAAAAATACTTCATGAAATAACAGCTGGAAAGTTTCCAAGTTTGGTGAAAACTGTTTCAGGAAGTCCAACGAATCCAAGTCTGAGAAACATAAAGAAAGTTATGCTAAGGTATATAACAAACTGCCCAAAAAAAGTCTTAAAAGCAGCCAGAGGAAAAGAGCATGTTACAGAGAAACAGAAATAAGAGTGCATATTTTCCATAGGAAGCATGGCCAGTGATGAGTCAGTGGAGTGACATCTGTAAAGAACTCAAAAACACTACACCCAGCAAAAATATCTTAAAAAAAAAAGACCAAAAAGACCACAGAAGCCGAAAGAAATCATAACCAGCAGACCCACACTACTAGAAATGTCATAGTCCTTTAGACAGAAGGAAAATAATACCAGATGGAAATAGGGATCTACACAAAGGAATGAAGAGCAGAAAATGGTCACTACATGGATATATACGTAAGGTTTGTTTCTTTCAAACTACTTTTTAGAAGACAACTGACTCATAAAAATGGTAACAGTGTACTACTACTGGTGTTTGTAAATTCTGAAAAGTGAAATGTATAATCATAACACAAAGACTGGGTGGGAAGAAATGGAAGTATAGCCATAAGGCTCTTACTACCTGTGAGTAGGTGTAATCTCATTGAAGGTAAAGATAATACTATAAATCAAAAAGCAACCACTAAAAATAAGAAAACAGAGTTAGAGCTAGTAAGCAACAGAGGAGCTATAGTGAAGTCATGAAAAGTACTCAGTCCAAAAGAGGAAAAGGGGAACCGAGAACAGACAGAGCAAACAGAAAACAGATAGCAAGGGGAATGTTTAAACCTAACCATAGTGAGGGTCACATCAAGTCTGAATGGTCTGTTAGATTCCATAGTGTATCGGAACATTGGAGCTGTTTTCATAGCTCTTATGCATTTGTTCCCTGTCCTTGGTTTTAACTTGTCTTAGGAAATCTGTTGATGTTTATTTGCTAAGTCATATCTGACTCTTTGTGACCCTTGAACTGTCTCCTCTGTCCATGGGGATTTCCAAGCAAGAATACTGGAACTTGCCATTTCCTTCTCCAGGGGATCTTCCTAATCCAGGGACTGAACCCAATCTCTTGCATTGGCAGGTGGATTCCTTACCTCTGAGCCACCAGGGAGACGCTGGGCGTATTTATTAATTATATTTAAATAATATATGTATGTAGATAGTATTAATTGTTTTACATATAGTTATAAGTCAGTTTCAGAAATACAGAATGGAATAAATTAAAGTTTTATATCAAGTCATCTCCTAGAGTGTATGAGGGAAATCCATAAGGTAAGTAGTATCTTTTTGCAGTTGTTTTCAAAGAGAAGAATACCAACTTTAAACGTGATTGTGTGTCTGAAGCTTCCTTGAAAGAAGCTGACTTTGTTGAGTGACGTGTGACCCTTCCCTTCCATTTCATTTCTTCAGGGAGCACAAGCTTCGCAGAACTCCTCTTCAGATTTAAACAGCTAAAGATGCCAGTGCGGGCCTTGCTGAGACTGGCTCCTCTGCTCCTTGGAAACCCACAGCCAATGGTTATGTGATCATGGCTGATGGTAAGCCTACCCTGAAGCGTGACTTCCGCACAAAAAAATGTGACCAAATGACAAAGCTAAAGAAACCTTTCTGAGTTTTATACTATAGCTGTGGGGAATGAGCTGCACAGACCTCAGTGTATTTTAAAATCCAAGTGTTTCAAATATCCCAGAGACTCTGTTGCTGTCGGCATTAACGTGATAGGATATATAAAAATGAGTTGAAATTTTACTTTTGTAAATAAAATGTTTTGGTTTGTTTTCAAAACTCTTGATGATTAAGATTTTTCAAAGTAGAGCAGTGGGCAGCAGTGGGCACTGGGGTGTATATTAGTTTTTGGAATCTTTCAGCTCTGATGATTCAGATGAAGTGGTTTTATGCTCAGGAATGCAGTTTTTTACAGGGGGCATTATGGAGATATTCACTATTTTTTTTTAAAATTTATTTTTAATTGGAGAATAATTACTTTATGACACCCTGTTGGCTTTTACCATCCAACAGTGTGATTCAGCCATAACTATACATACACCTGCTCCATCTTGAGCCTCGCTCCATTTCATCCCTCTGTACTGAGCACTGTGTTGAGCTTCCAGTGTTGCACAGTAACTTTCCATTAGCTGTCTGTTTTACATACAGTAATGTATTTGTTTTTAAAAGGCTCTGTTATATATGTATTTATTAATTATATTTAAATAATATATGTATGTAGATAGTATTAATTGTTTTACATATAGTTATAAGTCAGTTTCAGAAATACAGAATGGAATAAATTAAAGTTTTATATCAAGTCATCTCCTAGAGTGTATGAGGGAAATCCATAAGGTAAGTAGTATCTTTTTGCAGTTGTTTTCAAAGAGAAGAATACCAACTTTAAACGTGATTGTGTGTCTGAAGCTTCCTTGAAAGAAGCTGACTTTGTTGAGTGACGTGTGACCCTTCCCTTCCATTTCATTTCTTCAGGGAGCACAAGCTTCGCAGAACTCCTCTTCAGATTTAAACAGCTAAAGATGCCAGTGCGGGCCTTGCTGAGACTGGCTCCTCTGCTCCTTGGAAACCCACAGCCAATGGTTATGTGATCATGGCTGATGGTAAGCCTACCCTGAAGCGTGACTTCCGCACAAAAAAATGTGACCAAATGACAAAGCTAAAGAAACCTTTCTGAGTTTTATACTATAGCTGTGGGGAATGAGCTGCACAGACCTCAGTGTATTTTAAAATCCAAGTGTTTCAAATATCCCAGAGACTCTGTTGCTGTCGGCATTAACGTGATAGGATATATAAAAATGAGTTGAAATTTTACTTTTGTAAATAAAATGTTTTGGTTTGTTTTCAAAACTCTTGATGATTAAGATTTTTCAAAGTAGAGCAGTGGGCAGCAGTGGGCACTGGGGTGTATATTAGTTTTTGGAATCTTTCAGCTCTGATGATTCAGATGAAGTGGTTTTATGCTCAGGAATGCAGTTTTTTACAGGGGGCATTATGGAGATATTCACTATTTTTTTTTAAAATTTATTTTTAATTGGAGAATAATTACTTTATGACACCCTGTTGGCTTTTACCATCCAACAGTGTGATTCAGCCATAACTATACATACACCTGCTCCATCTTGAGCCTCGCTCCATTTCATCCCTCTGTCACTGAGCACTGTGTTGAGCTTCCAGTGTTGCACAGTAACTTTCCATTAGCTGTCTGTTTTACATACAGTAATGTATTTGTTTTTAAAAGGCTCTGTTATATAATTTTACTTTCTGCAGCAACAAAGGGCTTTTATCATTTCCACAGGTGTCACCACTTGCGAAGAGTTGACTCACTGGGAAAGACTCTGATGCTGGGAGGGATTTGGGGCAGGAGGAGAAGGGGACGACAGAGAATGAGATGACTGGATGGTATCACCAACTCAATGGACATGAGTTTGGGTGAACTCTGGGAGTTGGTGATGGACAGGGAGGCCCGGCGTGCTGCGATTCATGGGGTCGCAGAGAGTCGGACACGACTGACTGAACTGAACTAAACTGAAGGTGTCACCACTGTCTAAAGTAAGTTTGTTCATCCTGTGACAGTGCCGTAGTATGATGGATCATCTTAAACAGGAGGAGATTTAACCCTAGTAAAGAACTGCCCAGCACAAATCCTGCTCTAAATAGAGAAAATGCAAAATTCTCACTACAGAGATATCTTCAGAAATTGTATTTTGAAATAAAAGGCAGTTCATTTCCACCCAGGATTTAGAGAATGTACACCCACATCAAGTTTTTGGACTAGATGATGAGGAACGGTATTTGTATAAGATGTTTCCAGCTTCAGGTTTCTGGACTAAGAAGAAGAAAACTTCCTGTTGTCTAGATTCTAAGATGCCCTCTGCCTCCTTAAATGGCCAGTGGGACCTTAAACTAATCAAAGCTGCAGGATCCTGTTTTGTGATTTCACATTTCCACATCCTGAATTGTGAGATTCTACAGTTAATTTTAAAAGTGAAAATTAAAGCAAATAGAAATATTTCCACTGAAATTTTGACAAAAACCCAAATGGTCTTTGCTCCTTGCATCCCAGAAGTGTGCACAGTGGTTCTATTCAGACCTTTACTGTCTTACCCTCATGTGTGAATCAAGGGCAAAGTGGCTGATTGAGAGGGTGAAATGTGCTTCCTTCACATTTAAAAGTTTTTCTTCTAGTTAAAAATAAAAGAAAAAAAAGGTAGATTATGAAAATTCCATTTGAGCCAGGACCTAAAGAAGTCAGTACTGGGCAACTATTGGTGTCTTCACTCTGAGTTGCTTATAGCTTTTAAGCTTTCCTCTGATTGAAGAATGACTTGAGTTACTAAGGAATTGTCATGTAGAAGGTGGTCATAGAATGTTGTCAGCAGAAGCAGCGATCAGGCTTTATCAGGGATTCAGCAGGCTGGAAGGTTGCAGTCTGGAAACAGTGTCGTCTTTATATCTCAGGCCTCCTGAGGAGACAGAGAATGTTTTGAACAGTTGACTCCTGAGTAAGCATGCTTGAATCATCGGGGAAGTCAGTGCCAGCTGTTCATAGCTCCCTGAAAATCTTGAGAGTATAACTTACCACCCAGGACATTCTAGCCTCCTCATAGCCGTGGAGGAGGAAGAGTTGGAGAAAAATGCTTCCAGTTCCGAGTGGGCCCAGAAGTGGGCCCTGTCACTTCCTGCTACTGCATGTTGGCGGGAAATAAATTCCTCCACCTCATTCAGTGCTCCCTCACAAAGGGGAGATGCAGACTCTGGTGCGTCTTGGTGGCGTCTGTCATAATGCGGTTCCTCACTCGCTGCTAGTTCCGTCTGACCATCTCCTCTGCTTACACAGGTGGAAATGTGTGGCATTGCCTCCACAGATGGACATACTTAAACAGTACATTAATACTGTTTCCCTGATGGATGTTGACCCCTGTGCTCCTACCTCGAACGCCTTACAAAGCAGTGAAGGTGTGAACTTGGGGGCAGCTCTAAGGCATGGTCGCCAGGCCTGAGCAGGGACAGCAGCGGTGGAAGCCTCAGAGCTTGAGTGCTGCCCGATCTCCCTTGAGTAAGGCCACGCGCTCACCCTTTGCCTGGAAACCAACCAACTTCACAGCTTACTGAGAGGGTCATGTCCCAGTTTAGGGGACCCCCTGATATTCTAAAGAGGCGAGAAAGGGGTGGGACTTGCATCTCAGCCTGGCGGTGGTGTCAGGCTGGTGAATCTGCTGGGCAGACAGAGCCCCTAGGTGTGGGAGCCCAGATGGAGGCTGGAAATGAGAGCCATGGAGCAGAGACGAAATTGTTAGAGGAAGGGACGTGTTAGGACTCCAAGGGACACACGTGCCAAACCCATCCTGAGTGGGCCAGCCGGGAAACACCACTGGGAGCTGGATGAACTGAAGGCCGTGGGCCAATCTGAGACCAAACCAGGAAGACTTTGTTACCTCCTTCATAAGGTTTGGGGGCCTCTTCTGGGTTCCCCATCTTCATCTTGACCAAATTTTGTGGGAGAAGCCTCTCTGTATGATGATCTCTCCAGCTCACCAGTGGGAGAGGGGACAGAATCTGGTCGCCCTGCGCCTTCTGTGTCTTCGGTTGTGAGCCAGCAGTGGAAGGGAGCAGAGGCAAGGTGGGAAGAGAGCCTCCTAGGAGGGCTCTCCCATGCTGGGAGGGGGCGGCCTCAACACTGCCTGCACCACGCAGACACTGGCGCTGGTCCCCACAGCTCCCAGGTGACTGTCCCTTCCTGCTTCCAAGACCAGGCTCTTTCTCCTCTGAAATAGGTTGGCTGCTTCTGAAGTGCAGTCATGAGCTTCAGAAAAGTGTTCTTTGGTAAAAGCCTGTAAAACCGTTTCCGTGGCTTTGGCCCGTGGACGAGGAAAACCTGCCTGTTCACCATCCTCTCGCTTTGCTGCATCTTCTGTTGGTGTGCAGTATGGCACACATGCAGCGTGGGGGCTGTTCAGAGGGCCGGGCCTGGGGGCTCCAGATGAGGGGAGCCCATTGGTCAGGCATCTATACCATACACTCCCTTGGGTGACCCCTGGTCCTGCCTCTTGTTCCACAGCTGAGACCTGAGGGTCAGAGCAGGACGTGGCCGGCCCGAGGTCACACGACCCCCAGTTGCTGCCCAGACAAGCCAGGCCATGCTGTTCATACAGAGAACTTGGTCCACGACTGCCTGCCTTCCTGGTCCAGTAGACACTCAGGAAGAGGCTGGTGAAGTGTGAGTTACTCGGCTGTTGCACCAGGTAGTTTATGAACACCTTAAAAAGCAGACAGATGACTCTTGCTTTTTCTACACATCTTTGGAAAAACAAAGGTCTCTGTGTGTATTTTCTTGGAATTAGATTTATTGAAGTAGTCTGTGTGCTGCTTTCTTAGTCATACAACAACCATCTTAAACGGCTTCTTTTTAGCTAAAAATGTTTCTTCCATGGTACATTAGAACATGAAATAGGAAGTTTAGGAAAGAATTTTATACTAAGTTCAATAAAAGCGCTGAAAATCTGTGAATAAGCACGTGGTTTCCAGTGCTTCCCCCCAGGACTCAGTCAGATGTGGTCTGCCACCTCGTCTGTGTAGCCGGTGGTGCCATCTCCATTCTTAAGGGTAGGTGCCGAGCTCTGCGGACTGTGTGCACTCAGAACCCAGATGTGCTGGGATCCTGGCCTGGCAAGTCGTGTTCCTGAGGGCCTTGTCACAGGAACAGTGGCTGAAAGCTACTTCAGGCCACTCGTGTTTCTTTTGTTTGTGTTTATTTGTGTGCATATCTTTCACTTATCAGGAATGTTTCCATTCTACTTACTGTAGCATTTCAGAGATTAAGCAGCTATTTTTGAGTAGATTTGTAGAACTCTGGAGTTGAAGGAAGAAGGAAGAATCCTGAGCAGATCCAATTAGCACACGTAAGATCAGATGAGAGCAGCGCCAGCCCTTGGGGTGAAGTCTATAGATCCCCAGGGGAGGGCTGGGTGCACTCTATGCCACCTCCCTCCAGACTCCAGCCTATGGGTCACTGCCTGTGCCCTGTGCAGTGCCTGGATGTCATCTGGGCATCTTCACCCCCTCCTCCTCACTCCTCAACCTCCACCCACATTTCCCATGGGGGCCAGGTAAGAAGAGTGCCCTTGGAGGTGCCAGTGGAAGATGCTAAGCGTGGCCTGCAGGAGGGAGAGGAGGCGAAGCTGCTGCAGGTGGACAAGAGGGTGGAGGTGCTCACCTGGCTGCAGGGTATAAATGCCAGCTTTGCACAGCACCCTGCCCTGGGGCTTTGGCATCCTCTGCTCCAGAAGCCCCTCCATCTGCTTCCCTGTATCAGCACCGTTTCTGCTTGGGCTCCTGAGCAAACTCTGTGATGCTATGTGGGATGTAATGACCCAGGTGCAAACACAGCCTGTCCAGAGTGCCTACTGCTCGGCTCCCCTGGGCTTTGCCGCCTTGCCCCTTGGCAATCTCCCCTGAGTTCCCAGTGCTGTTCAGTTGCCATTTCCATGATCAGGCCCAGCTAGTCTCTGAAACCCACACGTTTCTTTGGAATCCTGTCATCCCTGTACCGGCTCTGCTGATGGCACCATTCTCAGCACTGCAGCGGCAGTGACCTCCAAGAGGCCTTGGGTTACCTCCCACATGCCAAGGGGACCTTTTAGCAGAGCTGCTGGAGTCTTCTGGGGTTGGCCCCATTTGAATTGGGCTTCCCAGGACTGAACGCAGAGGAGGGTGGGTGGGGACATGGTGAGGCCTGTTGTCCAATCCTGTCGGTTCTGGGTTTGCCCCTCAGTGGCCACCCTGGGGAGAGAACCACCCCTTAGCCCAGCTGCTTCCACCTTGGCCTTCTGGGAAAGCACTGACTGGGTTTCACAGGCTGGAAGTACTGTGGTCCTTTGCTTCTGGAAGGTTTGAAGACGCGAAGAAAATGCTAAACCTTCATGAAATAGCACTGAACAGCAATTGTATTGCTTCCTGAAAGGAGTTAGCTTTTTACAAGACCAACTGTTCTAACACTTGACTGTGAGGTTCCTGGGAACCTTAGCAGAAATTTCTTGGCAAAATTAGACATTTTCATGGGAAAAAAAGATGAAGATCTCAACAGTTTCTGTCTGGCAATTACCCAGTAATACTGTGTAGCAGCTCTAAAGGGGCTACACATATGAAAGAAAGTGAAAGTTGCTCAGTCGTGTCCAACTCTGCAACCCCATGGACTGTAGCCTGCCAAGCTCCTCTGTCCATAGGGTTTCCCTGGCAAAAATACTTCAGTGGGCTGCTGTTAAGAAAACAGGGGAATCTTCCTGACCCAGTTATTGAGCCCTCGTCTCCTGCATTGGCAGAAGGGTTCTTCACTGCTGAGCCCCCTCTTCTGTTCCCACTCTGTGTCAGCCTTCGATCCACCCGCCTGTATGCTCCGTGTCTGCCCTCGGTCCTTCGGCTGGAGCGTCCCGTCTCGCTGGATATGGCCGCTCTCTAGCAGGTTGGCTTCAGGTGTCCTTGGTCGTCCTCTCTGCTCCCGTGTTTCTCTCCTTTCCGCCTCCACCTCTTTTCCTCATCGCCTGGTTGTTTCTTTGGGCTCTTCTTCAGGTTCTTCCTCCCTGGCAGTGCAGGCCTGCTGTTGCACTTTCCGGCCCTTCTCCCCTGCCTGCCCTCGGTCTCCATGGAGTCGCCTGCTCCGGTCTTGGCTCCCTTGGGGGCCCTCTGTGTTACTGCTCAGCCCTTCCAGGGCCCTTGGGCTCAGGGCCTTGTTGGCTGACACCACTAGGAGGCCAGGGCCCATCATACTGCTGGCTGGTTTGGCACTGCAGGTTCTGTTCGTGATGGTCCATAGGCCTGCAGAGAGCTGGAGACCCATCCAGTGCTTTCTGTCTGTCTGAGGCTGCCCGAGGCCTGGGGAGGAGGCCCCCAAGTCAGGGGGAAGGAGAGAAAGAGAGGGGTCAGGTGGGTGGCAGGCCCCCTGGTGAGGAGGCTGTCAGGACCGCAGCTCCAGGTGTGCAGAGGACGGCCTCTGGGAGAGTCCTCGTCACCCTCGGCGTCTTTATCATGGCCAGGCCCAGGAGGGGGCCCACTGACTGCTGCTCTCTCTTTATTATTGTGGTTAAAAGGCTGTTTTCTTTGGCATTTTGAGACTCCTGATATGTACGGTAGGAATATGTGTCCTGACATATTCTTGGTTGTCAGATAAAATGCTGGGGATGAATGGAATTTGATACCAAACTTGGTTTATCTCAGAACACACCCACCCTGCTCTGTCTCTCCTTTTCTTTCTCCTGGGGGCGGTACTCAGCTCACAGGATTGTTCCAGCCCAGGCGGAGGGTTCTTCATGCCCTTCATGGATGATCTCCCTTCACTCAAAGTAGATCCACACAAAAAACTGAAATTGAAGGCAAAGAAGACAAATACTGAAGAGTGTGCTGCTTGTCAGATGCTGAGTCTCTGCACTTGTCGTCTGTCAGCTCCATGTATGTGCTGCTTTATTTTCCAGTGAGCTTATTTGTTCAAAGACCAGAGAGCTCTAGGAGCTCCTTCCATCCCTGTGAGGCTAGACCCTGCCACATCCTTCAAAGACCCAGCCCAGATGACATGCTGGAATTAATCTTTCTCCTTTTTTTCCCCCAAGAGCCACCCGGGTAATAGCTCCTTTTCCAGAAAGGATGACCTCAGTGTTTTTCATGTATTTATATTTAAAATTTTCAACTCAGATCAAAACCCTGTGGAGGTTTTCATGACTTAGATCAACATTTTCAAGAGTTTTCCTAAAAAAAAAAAAAAAAAAAAAAAGAGGAAAGATTGATATGCAAATTAGGGCCTTGTACAGCATAGTTCATGATTCCATAATGGAATCCGTTGGGAGAATTTTAATATAAACACAGTAATTACTTTCTGTACCATGGGAGTTCTCAGACTTACTAGGCTAATCATGCATCCAGGGACGCAGTGGCACTTCCTCCTCGTGCCCACCAGCCCTGGAGGTGACTGCAAGGGCATAGGGAGGTGGCATTGTCCCCACCAGGAAGCCCTGTACTCACTTGGACCAGCTGCACTCCCCACTCCATTTCCGTGGGAACCTAGGGGGCGCAGTGGCGCACCCGACTCCAGACCCAGTGATGTGGGTTCTGAGCCTGGATCTAAAAGGGAAGCACAGCGGGGTAAGCCCCTGAGGAAGGGCCCAGCCCCTCACCTCTGGGGTGTGGCCCCCAGCCCTCATCCCCAACAGACCTCCTCGCACAAGTCGGGGGTGACCCAGGCTCGGTGCCCCATCGCATGGAAGAACTCCACCTTCAGCTTGAGGAACTCCTTGTAGAGGTCTGGCCAGTGCTCCCTGCCCAGCAGGAACTGGAAGATGCTGCGCTTGGACGTGGGGTTGTCTTCCTCCATGTCGGAGGCAATGTAGCTGCCACCAGGAAAGAGGGCAGGCTGGACTCAGCTCTGCGAGGACTCCCAGCCTCAGGGCAAGGGGTGCAGTGGAGAGGCTGCCGAGGTCCCCCAGAGGAGCCAGCGTCCAGGACAGAGTATCCAGGCCTGGGGTCCAGAGGAGCCCCATTGGCTGGGGCCTCTGGATCCAGAGAGCAGGATGGCGCTCAGCACCAAGCCTGCCCGGCCCAGGGCAAAGTTCTGGCTGCCATCATTCCCTTGGGGCTCTCCACCTTGGGCAGCGCGTGGTAGCTCCTGGCTACATTCATTACCCCAGGATCTGATTGGTTGCCTTCCCCTCCTCTGACCCTGTGACCCCTTGAAGGCCTTGAACCACCACTGGGGCCCCTCCAGCAGCGCTCACAGGGCAGGAAAAAGTGGATCCTGTTGTAGAGGTGACCGGGCAGCCCCACACGGCCGAAGTACTCTACCACCATGGACAGCAGGTACTGCGTGAGACAGAGAGCAGGGGAGGGCAGCCAGGGCTGGATGGCAGGGAGAGCATTCTGAATGGGCTGTGTGCCCCACCCCCGCCCAGGTGGGAGAGCCACCCAGGGTGGGCCTTGCTGGGGGCCTCCTGGCCCTTTGACATGTGGAGACAAGCCAACAACGGGAGGCCAGGGAGGAGATGCTCAGGGCCAGTGCAAGGCCCTGCCAATTTGTCCGTCCGTCCTTTCTGGCACCAGGGATGGGTCTCTCAGGGCTTCCACCCAGGCTGACACCTGGTCCTCTGTCGCTGCACCCATGGGGTGGTGACCTTGCAGTCCCTCAGTCCCTCCCCATGTTAGTGCTGTGAGTACCTTGTCAGACACCTTCAGGAAAATGTCAGCTTCCAAGAAGCTCTGGATGACCGGATCCTCTGCAGAGGAAGGGAGGTGTGATGAGGGCCTGGGAGCAGCGAGTCTGGGGCTGTGGGATTTCAGCTCACAGGGAGGAGGAGGATGGGAAACCTCTGCCTTCCTCTGTTTCAAGGAGTGCAGGCAACTCTCTCCCGCTGGGAGGCTCAGAGCTTTAACAAGAGTGACAAAGCTGTTTTTTCCATTGACATAGGGAGAGTGGGTCTCAGCTCCGGGGGGTGGGGGGTGGAGGGGAGTTGCTACTGTTATTTAATCTTCAACACATAGCAGTTGATAAGTGTTCTGGATCTAAAAGGGAAGCACAGCGGGGTAAGCCCCTGAGGAAGGGCCCAGCCCCTCACCTCTGGGGTGTGGCCCCCAGCCCTCATCCCCAACAGACCTCCTCGCACAAGTCGGGGGTGACCCAGGCTCGGTGCCCCATCGCATGGAAGAACTCCACCTTCAGCTTGAGGAACTCCTTGTAGAGGTCTGGCCAGTGCTCCCTGCCCAGCAGGAACTGGAAGATGCTGCGCTTGGACGTGGGGTTGTCTTCCTCCATGTCGGAGGCAATGTAGCTGCCACCAGGAAAGAGGGCAGGCTGGACTCAGCTCTGCGAGGACTCCCAGCCTCAGGGCAAGGGGTGCAGTGGAGAGGCTGCCGAGGTCCCCCAGAGGAGCCAGCGTCCAGGACAGAGTATCCAGGCCTGGGGTCCAGAGGAGCCCCATTGGCTGGGGCCTCTGGATCCAGAGAGCAGGATGGCGCTCAGCACCAAGCCTGCCCGGCCCAGGGCAAAGTTCTGGCTGCCATCATTCCCTTGGGGCTCTCCACCTTGGGCAGCGCGTGGTAGCTCCTGGCTACATTCATTACCCCAGGATCTGATTGGTTGCCTTCCCCTCCTCTGACCCTGTGACCCCTTGAAGGCCTTGAACCACCACTGGGGCCCCTCCAGCAGCGCTCACAGGGCCAGGAAAAAGTGGATCCTGTTGTAGAGGTGACCGGGCAGCCCCACACGGCCGAAGTACTCTACCACCATGGACAGCAGGTACTGCGTGAGACAGAGAGCAGGGGAGGGCAGCCAGGGCTGGATGGCAGGGAGAGCATTCTGAATGGGCTGTGTGCCCCACCCCCGCCCAGGTGGGAGAGCCACCCAGGGTGGGCCTTGCTGGGGGCCTCCTGGCCCTTTGACATGTGGAGACAAGCCAACAACGGGAGGCCAGGGAGGAGATGCTCAGGGCCAGTGCAAGGCCCTGCCAATTTGTCCGTCCGTCCTTTCTGGCACCAGGGATGGGTCTCTCAGGGCTTCCACCCAGGCTGACACCTGGTCCTCTGTCGCTGCACCCATGGGGTGGTGACCTTGCAGTCCCTCAGTCCCTCCCCATGTTAGTGCTGTGAGTACCTTGTCAGACACCTTCAGGAAAATGTCAGCTTCCAAGAAGCTCTGGATGACCGGATCCTCTGCAGAGGAAGGGAGGTGTGATGAGGGCCTGGGAGCAGCGAGTCTGGGGCTGTGGGATTTCAGCTCACAGGGAGGAGGAGGATGGGAAACCTCTGCCTTCCTCTGTTTCAAGGAGTGCAGGCAACTCTCTCCCGCTGGGAGGCTCAGAGCTTTAACAAGAGTGACAAAGCTGTTTTTTCCATTGACATAGGGAGAGTGGGTCTCAGCTCCGGGGGGTGGGGGGTGGAGGGGAGTTGCTACTGTTATTTAATCTTCAACACATAGCAGTTGATAAGTGTGCTTCATGAAGAGATACAAACCTGGTTCTCAAAGTTTTAACATAGTATTCCTGGAGCCAAAGATTGGGTATGACCTTGGGCCTCTGGGCACTACGTTTCTTGTCCCTTCCTCACACTGTGCAAGTCTTTCCTGCCTCATCTGATAACCAAGCACCCTATGTGGGCGGTGGGGAGTTCATACCCTCCCCCAAGCTGGGGTGGGGGCCATTGGGCATCCTGCCCTGTTTCTCCTGGATTCTGCCATTTCCTGCAGATAATAACCTGGCCTCACCTGCCCCCAGCAGGCTCATGGGGGCTACAGTTGTCGTCCCTTGGAGGTCACCATTTTCCAGTGGTGACCTGAGAATATCAGATCCTCCTTGTTTTTCAGTCTTTACCCTGGACAATGACATTTGCACAGATGGGAGGATGGAGGGATCGTGGATCATTTTGCCCTCCCTGACAGGGAGCAGCTGAAGGCCTAGCTCCCAGCTGTGTGATGATGAAAATGGTCTAGATCTTTCTATCCAGCATGGTAGCTGTCAGGACTTCCCTGGCGGCGTAGTGGACAGCAATCTGCCTGCCAGTGCAGGGGACGTGAGTCTGATCCCTGCTCTGGGAGGGAGGGTTCCACATGCCATGAGGCCGCTAAGCGTGTGTGCTCGACTGCTGAAGCCTGAGCGCAGGGCCTGTGCTCTGCAGCAGGAGAAGCCCCCACAAGGAGAAGCCTGCCCACAGGAACTACGAAAGCCTACCTGCAGCAACGGACACCCAGGGCAGCAACAACAACAAAAAAATGGTGTTGGACATGTGTGGCTACTGAGCATATGAAATGTGGCTGGTGAGAAGAGCCAGGAAGTGAGCTTCAGAAGTTGAAAATGTTCAGTGTTCATTTCTGTGTTATCCCCAACCTCCTCAGGTCAGGACACTCCTCTGCAGACCTTCCCTGAGGATCTGTGCACAGGGTCATTTCTGTGTCATCCCCAACCTCCTCAGGTCAGGACGCACCTCTGCAGACCTTCCCTGAGGATCTGTGTCACAGAACCCCTGCTCTCGTCCACAGTCCCTCTCCAGGTGCCATTGTGCAGTGTGCTAAGTCCCTTCAGTCATGTCTGACTCTCTTCGACCCCATGGACTGTAGCCTGTCAGGCTCCTCTGTCCATGGGATTCTCCAGGCAAGAATCCTGGAGTGGGTTGCCTTGCCCTCCTCCAGGGGATCTTCCCCACCCAGGGTTTGAACACGTCTCTCATGTCTCCTGCACTGGCAGGTGGGTTCTTTACCCCTAGTGCCACCTGGGAAACCCCTAGGTGTCATTGATGTTGGTCTTTTCTGAGTCAACTCTTTGTATCAGGTGGAGCTTCAGCTTCAGCATCAGTCCTGCCAATGGATATTCAAATGTCACTGCCTTTCCAGAATTTTCCTTCTCTGCCTTTGTCACTGGCAAATTACTTTTGTAATTATTCTGGGCCTCCTCCCACTTTGACCATCAAGGCAGCAAGATCTAGTCGGTCCTTTCATCACTGATCTCTAAAACCTTAAATGGATGGAATAAATGTGGGCAGGGAATTCCCCTCTTGATTTGTCCTGAACTGTCTAGATCACTGAACACAGCCATTAGTCTTTTCTTTTCTCCCTCCAAGAACCTGTCTCAGAGGAAAACCCATCGGCACTGTAGCAGAACCAGAACATGGGAGTCTGGTGATCTGCTGCTGCACCACTTGGACACCTCTCAGCTCCAAGCCCCAGGGGGTCTTGGCCACGATCCCTGAGCCCCTGGGATCCTTGGTGTAGAACAGACCTGGCCCTCCACCGGCTTAGAACACACACCCAGAAGTCGGTAGAAGGCTTCTTGGTCTTCCGGACGATAGCTAGGTCTTCTCCTCTTGTTCATCCTGAGTTTCATTCCCTCGATGTGATTGACAGTCCATATGTTCCTCTTCCGCTCCCTCTTATTCCAGGACTTCAACTCAGAGACAGCTTCTGAGGAGCTGGGGTAGGAGGCCAGAGAGCTGCTCTTGTGGGCTGCTGCAGGAACAAGACTGTGTGTGAACACAGGACTCTTGTGTAAACAAGATCTGATCCACCTGGGAGTCCTGAATCCACCCTTTTAGCTCACCTGAAGATAGGATCCTGCCACCCAAGATCCACCATGAGGGCACGATGACAGTGGTTACTCAGCAGTGACTGATGCTTTGTGCAGGGCTAGGGAAGCCAAGGGCACATACCTGCCTTGACATCTGTTAGTTTCTTCCTCTTCCGGCCTCTCATCTTCCTGGTTCTCTGCTCAGGGCCAGCCTCCAGAGGGCAGGACTGGAGGCCAGAGGGCTCGCCTTCCGGGCAGCTGCTGGAGAGAGGAAGGACCCTGTGTGGTCAGGATGGGGGAACCACCTGGGAAATACTTGGCTCTTTCCTTTTCGCTTTGCTCACCTTGAGGTCTTTGCATATGATATCTGAGGAGTAAGAGTGACCGTCATCCGCTTTGTGCTCATCTGTGAAGGAGGGTGCGTGCATGCATGTTCGGTTGTTTGAGTTGGCTTCAACTCTTTGCCATCCCGTGAACTGTTGCCTGCTGGGCCCCTGTGTTCATGGGATTCTCCAGGCAAGAATACTGGAGTGGGTTGCCTTGCCCTCCTCCAGGGGCTCTTCCCAACCCAGGGATTGAACCTGCATCTCCTGTGTCTCCTGCATTGCTGGTGGATTCTGTACCCACTAAACCACCTCGGAAGCCTCATAAAGGAGGGTAGGAATTGAGTAAATAATTACCTTTCTTTGCTGGGGAAATCCTGCACTCCTGGACCCTTTCCATGCCTCTTTCTGCCTGGGGGACACCTCTGTGGAGATAAATATGAAATTATCTGGTCACTTATGTCTTTAATAACTACAAAAGTGAACAAGAGTGTGGCCTCTCTCCTCACCCTGGACACCCTTTCCCCCACCCTGCAGACCCACAGTCGTGAGAGTTCAGGGAATGGATGCTGGAGCCATGGCATTCTGTCACCTTCATTCAGAGATTGGGGATAAAGTGGGGGGCGATTGACCACACACACCTGCCTTCCCTTCCATGCACACCCTTTTCTTCTTTGCTGAGTCCTGTTGGCTTGGCTCTCCGAGGCAGCCAATGAGGAGCTCAGAGGGATCCTGTCTTTTCTGGGCACCAAAGAAAAGAAAGAAACCAACTTGACCTTGACCAGGCTATTTCTTTCTGCTTAACTTGCTTATTGTGAGACCAAATATTTAAAATAGCAATAACTGTAGCCAACAGTTATTGACTGCTTAGTAAACTTCAGATATTTTTTAGTGGTTGGGAATTACCTCATTCAATCCTTTTAATGAGGCATGAGGTAAAGTATATAACTCGCCTATTTATAGGTGAGGAAGCAGTGATGTAATTTGTCTCAGGTTTTCTCCTTAGCCGTGGCTAGAGCTCTTTGGACTTGGGATTAGAACTTGTGTCTGGGACTTCCCTGATGGTCCATTGACTAAGACTCTACGCTCCCAATGCAGGGGCCTCAAGTTCCATCTTGTCAGGGAACTAGATCCCAACTAAGACCCAGTACAACCAAATAAGTAAATGAATAAATACTAAAACAAAACCTCGTGTCTGACTAGTGCTCAAGGGGAAGAATGGCTTGTGGCAGCCACCATGGAGCCTCAGTCGCATTTCCATTAGTGTCGAACTGGGCCACCTTACATGCTTGTGTTATCAGCTCTACCTATGTGTGCGTGCTCAGTTGTGTTTAATTCTTTGCAAACCCATGGACTGTAGCCTGCCAGGCTCCTCTGTCCGTGGGATTTTCCAGGCAAGAAAACTGGAGTGGGTTGCCATTTCCTTCTCCAGGGCATCTTCTGGACTGGGGGATCAAATCGCCACCTCTGGCATCTCCTGCATTGGCCACCTGGGCAGCCCTGTGAACCACTGTAAAGCCACGGGCAATCAAGCCTGGCAAAAGTCTGAGCAGAGGGCCCAAGCCTGTCTGAAACTCCTGGAAGCTCATTGAGAGGGCACCCCCTCCAGAGTCCAGTCTGTGCCTCTGAGGGTAGTGTTCCCCTTGAATGATGTCCGCATGCGCCCAGGGTTCTCAAGGGCAAGTTCTCTGTAGAAATCACTTTACTCTCTCTCCCCTTTCCCCAGATTGATTTTGTTCTCTTCTTATCCACATCCTCTCTGGTTCTCTTTTCCCCCCAAACTTGAGACCTATTTGTATTTCTACTGCATCCCAGTCACTCAATCTGGAAATTCACAGGTGACGCCTTCCACATCCCCTGTGACAGTTTGGAAGGACATAGTTCAGGACCCAAGATTCACCTTAGTACAGAAAAGAGTGATGCCCACCGTGAGGGAACACCACGAGGCTCCCTCAAGACCTAGGCCCCCACCCTCACTCAACATGCAGACTTACAGCAGCGGGAGAAGACCTCGGACTGTAGCCAAGTGTTTGGGATCCCATGGCCTCTAAGATTCCGGAGCCCTTGCCATGAGTTCATGATGATGTCACACCATTCCACCAGGAAGTGCTCTTGGGTTTATAAGACTCTCAAGGACAAGACTGTGGGCCTCAGGAGGAGGGAGTTAGTGTCCCAGGCTGAACACTGGGATCACTTTCTCTTGCCCCAGTAATACCTCTGAAACTCAGCTTGTGCTTTATCTAACCAATTCATGTTTCTAAATGAAAGTGATGCATCCACATATCCAAAAAGTGATAAAGATTGATGAATATCCATAATAAAGTTGTTTATTTTTTCTTTCTTGTGTTTATTACATTTCTTGATTTGTGTTTAGCTATGATCATATATATTAAGATTTTAAAATGTTGACTTTTAATCTATAATTGTAGATTCACATGCAGTTGTCAAAACTGATACAGACAGACACTGTACACCCTTTTGAAAAAATTTCCTTCAGTGGTACAGACTCGTGTGTCTGTAGCAGAGTATCACAACAGGAGATCACACTGCTCCTTGGGCTCAGCTGTAGGGCACAGGCTTAGTTGCCTCGAGGTATGGGGCTCTTAGTTCCCAGAGCAGGAATGGAGCCCATGTCCCCTGCACTGGCAGGTGGATTCTTAACCAATGAATCACCAGGGAACTCCCATGTAATTTTTTAGTTTCAAAAATATATAAATGGAACCTATAATCAGATGTAATTTTTTTTACTTTGCATAATTCTCTTGAGAACTATTTAATGAGTTGCATAAGTCAATAATATACTCCTGTTTATCGCTTAGTAGTAACCCAGGGTTATATGGTAAAGTCCATATTTAGTTTTGTAAGAATCTGCCATATCTAGGGCAGCCCTGTCATACATCCCCAGTGCGCTCAGTCAGTTCAGTCATGTCTCTCTGTGACACTGTAGACTGTAGCCCATCAGGCTCCTCTGTCCGTGGGGTTCTCCAGGCAAGAATACTGGAGTGGGTTGCCATGCCCTCCTCCAGATGATCTTCCTGACCCCGGGATCCAGCCTGCATCTCCTGCGTCTTCTGCATTGCAGGCGGATTCTTTACCACTGAGCCAGCAGGGCAGCACGTGTACCTCCCCACTAGGAGTGAATGAATAGTCCACTTTCTCCTCATCATTGTCAGCATTTGGGTTATCACTTTTTATTTTAACCATATCTCATTGTGGAATTAATTGGCACTTTCATAATGATATTGAACATCTTTTTATGTGTTTATTTGCCATCTGTGTATCTTCTTTGGTGAAATGTCTGTTCATGTTTTTTTCCTACTTGAATTACTTCTTTACTGTTGAGTTTTGAGAATTTTTTATGATATATATCCCAGATACAGGTCCTTTGTAAGATATGTGATTTGCAAATATTTTCTCCCAATCTATAGGTTACCTATTCATCCTCTTTTTTTTTTTAACCACTTTTTATTCTGGTTTTACTGAAATATAACTGACATTCTACACTGTATAAGTTTAAGGTATACATGTTTTATTGATATATGCTACACAGCATAATTTTCACTCATTTAAAACATACAACTCAATGAATTTTAGTTATTTCCACAGAGTTGAACAACCATCACCACAATCTAATTTTAGAACACGTCCATCCCCCCAAAATATCCCCCCTGCTCATTTGAACTCACTCCCCATTCTCACCTCCAGCTTTCGATAGCCGTTCATCTGTGTCTGTTTTGTTTACTGGGGGTTGGTAGAGAAATCAATTTGAAAAGAATAGTTCACTACTAAAAGCCATTTGAAACATAGTCATCTTCAGCACTTTATTGATAAATGAGAAAACAGTGGCTCTGCATGCACCAGGGTCTAGCCCAGGACCACACACAAATAAAACATCAGATTCTTTTCATGGGGAGACTGGCTGCCAAACTGTGGTGCGGTGACCCCAGGTTCTGCCGTGGCTCCCTCTGATGGGTGTCCCATGCCCCCCCAGAGTTGCAGGAGACAGGGTGGGAGGGTGAGGACAGGGTGGCATCTTCTCCCTGAGACACTTTCTGACTCTGGTTGAGTCTGTGGTCTCCACCTCTCATTCCAGCCCACAGAGGAGTTATCCTGAAGCCAGAGCTGCCCTGAAGCTTCCTCCATTCTTCAGATTTCACAAAAGACAGGACTCCGGAGGGCAACTTGGGTTTTGGGGGTGGGGCAGGGAGGGTGGTAAAAGGGGGCAGGAGCAGAAGCTTCTTTATGGAGTCTGTATATTCTGGAAATCTTCTGTCCTGGGAATCTCCAGCATAGGTAGGGTGGGGGGAGGCAAGTCTGGCACTGTCACTAGCCTGGACTCCAGCACATGTCTTCAGGGACCAGTCAGTGCCCCCACGGGGAAGCCAGCATGGAGCTGGTGGCCCAGAGGGTTGGCAAGGGCGTCAGTCCTGGGCAGCAACCATCACCCACCCCAGTTCTACACACCATCTTGGGTGGGGTATTCTTACTCTTGCAAGTCTAGGTCTTATGATGCTTTATGGGTTTTGGGGGTGGGGCAGGGAGGGTGGTAAAAGGGGGCAGGAGCAGAAGCTTCTTTATGGAGTCTGTATATTCTGGAAATCTTCTGTCCTGGGAATCTCCAGCATAGGTAGGGTGGGGGGAGGCAAGTCTGGCACTGTCACTAGCCTGGACTCCAGCACATGTCTTCAGGGACCAGTCAGTGCCCCCACGGGGAAGCCAGCATGGAGCTGGTGGCCCAGAGGGTTGGCAAGGGCGTCAGTCCTGGGCAGCAACCATCACCCACCCCAGTTCTACACACCATCTTGGGTGGGGTATTCTTACTCTTGCAAGTCTAGGTCTTATGATGCTTTAAAAGAAGCCAGAAATCCAGAATTTTTATTAAGTGAAATCTTGCATATTTTAAACAATGGCAACAAATGGAAAAGATGGAGTGCGTGTGGAGGGGATGCAGGACATGGCAGCTGCTGAGCCTGCCCAGGGGCTCTGCATTTCAGGGTTTAGCTCTGGGAGCCACTAGCAGGGGATGCCAGGGTGGGCAGGGTGATGGGGGGCTTGACAGGGACTAGTCTCTCCTCTTGACTCTTCAGGCCATGTCTATGCAAGACTGAATTGACGGGGTCATGCTTTTCCTTTGAACCATTCCCTCAGGACTTCCCTGGTGGTCCAGTGGTTAGAGTCCACCTGCGAATGCAGGGGACACGAGTTCAATCCCTGGTCCAGAAACTCGGATTCCACGCGCCTCAGGGCAACTAAGCCCACTCTCTAGAGCCTGTGGTCAGCAACAAGAGAAGCCCCCCGTGCCTCACAGCTGGAGCGTAGCCCCCGCTCACCGCGACTAGGGAAAAGCCAGTGGAGCCACAAAGACCCAGCGCAGCTAGTAAGTGAACAAAGCGCACAGGAACAAAACACCCCTCTCCAACTAGGCTGCGGCGCTGTTGCTGCTCAGTTGCTCTGTCGGGTCCGACTCTGCAAGCCCGTGGGCTGCAGCACGCCAGCCTTCCCTCCTGTCCTTCACTATCACCCAGGGTTTGCTCAAACTCAGGTCCATTGAGTCGGTGGGTGTGAAATAGGGCACCGACGGCCGTGGAGCTTCCCGTGGTCACTCTGGAGGCCACAGGGAGGAGCGTGTCCTCCCCACTTCCCTTCCTGACACTGCCAGCTCCATTTCCACCCTTCCAGTGATGATGTCACTCTTCCCATGTAGGAGTGATGGTGGAGACGCTGTGGCACCAGCCTCTGTGTTCCCATCTTTATGAGACTGCTGGCAGCGGAATGGGCTTCCCTGCTGGCTGAGACAATAAAGAATCTGTCTACAATGCAGGAGATGAGAGTTCAATCCCTGGGTCGGGAAGATCCCCTGGAAGAGGACATGGCAACCCACTCCAGTGCTCTTGCCTGGAGAATCCTATGCACAGAGGGGTGTGGCGGGCGATAGTCCATGGGGTCGCGCAGAGTCGACACGGCTGAGCAGCTAACACACACACAGCCGCAGGATGCAGTTGGGCTCTGTGGCCGCTGACGCTAGGAAGGTGTTTGTGGATTTCCTCTTCTCCCTCTCCCTTGATAGGGTGTGACTGTGAACCCTCCTGGCTCTCTCTGCAGGTATTGGTGTTGGCGGTAGGATAGTGGCTGTTCTTCCCACTGGGGGTTTGCCACCGTGAGTCCAGGAGGGAGTCAGGAGGGTGACTCTTGTGCAGCCCTTTGAAGAACACAGTAGGGACTCTATGGTTATTTGTGGAATGGGTGCTACCATTCATTTTTAGAACATAATTTTATTTAATTCTGGCTGGGTCTTCGTGGCTGCGCAGGCTTTTCTCTAGTTGGGGGAGGCGGGGGCTCCTCTATGGTCGCAGTGTAGCGGCTTCTCTTGCTGCAGAGCACAGGCCCTGGGGCTCAAGGCTTTCAGTAGTTGTGGCCCACGGGCTCCTCAGCTGTGCGTCTCAGCTCTGGAGCATAGGCTCAATAGTTGCGGCACACGGGTTTAATTGCTTTGCAGCATGTGGGATCTTCCCAGACTGGGGATTGAACCTTTGTCTCCTGCATTGGCAGGTGGCTTCTTTACCACTGAGCCGCCAGGGAAGCCCAGCAGTCATGGCTCATAGAGGTCATTGCTGCTGCTGTTGCATGTTGAGACGGCAACCAACTTTTCAGAAACACACTATCGGGGGTTATGAAAACATCCTCCAACCCTACCTCCCCTGTGCTCTCAGCTGACCAGGCCATATTCAATTACTGAAATTAGAGGAGGCCTTTGTTGAGGTTACACCATCAGCAACAGAGGAGTTCTCCTCATGACTGCACGTAGGCACCACAGAGGATGAATGGAAACATATTCCACGGGACTTGCTGCTTCCCCCAGAATGGAGCCTGTGCTGCCCCTACCTACAGTGAGGGGCAAGTGTCCTAGAGTGGAGTCATTCTGACTAATCTGAGCAACTCTGGATGAGTCGGGTAATGCCCGTGATGCTGAAGGTACAAAATATAATAACCAAGAAAATACCTTTGTGAACCACACAGCAAGGCATAACATACCACTCTCCCATTAAAGCGTTTGAATAAAGATGTAGAACAAGGTAGAAGCCATAGCTCCCACTAGGAAGGTAACATCTATTCCTCTGCCTGAAGGCTGAGGAGGCACATCTCCCTCGGGAATGTGGCCAGGGACCCAGAAGGATACTCAGTCTCTTTCAGTGGGCGGATGGTGTAAGGCAGATGCTTTGGCGAGATTTGGGGACTGTTTTTAGATTGTGAATGGAGACATGTTGGACCCACCTGGCTGGGACTGAAGTCAAGGAGAGCTCCACCGATGCTGACCCCGGACCCCACGGTCAGCAGTCTCCTCCCCGTGCCGGGCACCTGCGTGTACTCCCCTAAGATGATCAGATCTTATGAAAGAGCGTGTAGCATTGACCTGAACCATGAAAGGTATGGGGGGAACCTCTGTTTATTCTCAAGGGGCTTCAATCATCCATCTCCCCTCCATCCACCCTCTTGATGTATCTGAGACCAACATCTGTTACCGTATGATCCCCAGAGTGTATGTGGGAGCCGAGAGGAGCACCTCTTTTTGTCCTGCACAACTTCTGTCTTGCTTCTTCACTTAGCTGGGGTCTACCTGGAGTTCTCAGTGAGACACAGTCTGCTCTGAGCCTTTTTCTCAAAGAGCCTGTTTTCTGGGAGAAGAGTACACTCAGCTGCTCTCTTCTCAGCTGGGCAGTGAGAGGAAATTGGGCTCCCAAGTCGAGTATCATGGATTCAACTTTGAGAAAGAACCTGGGGTTGTTCTGGGTATTTTAGGAACATTTAGATAACATTTCCTATTATTTCTCTTGAGAAAATTTCTTTCCTCTGAATTCTACTTTATTTGATATAAATGTACCCACTCTGTTTTCTTTGAACTGATCTTTGCAAAGTGTATCTTTCTCCATTCTTTTTTTTTACGGTAATTTCTCTTCTTTACTTGCATTTTGTCACTTTCTTTGAAATTAGGTCACAAACATACTTTAAAAACAGCCTTAAAGCAAGACATAGAACTTTCAGAAAAATTAATTTCTTGATAAAGATATTTCCTGGGAACTTAACATTAAATTCTAGGCATTTTCTTTTAAGGAAAGATTCCACTATCTGCTTTCTAGGACCTCAAATCTGAGATTTTTCTTCTCATTCCTCTATGTTAATGAGAAGGAAGTAAATCTTCGGTTATTTTTAATTGCACCACTTTAGGTTTTCTTAATGTATGCTTTGTGCAGTATAGGTTTTTACTGGATTTAGGTATTTGTTTCTGAGGCTTGTGTTTATTCTATTTTATTCATTTTTAATTTGTGCTCCTGCCCCCAAATGCTAGGTATTTTACAAAACATTTAAGGTGAATATGCATGTCAGTACTAAAAATTAGGTGAGGTTAAAGACTCAGAAATCTGCTTAATTCTACAGCAGAAGCATTTGCTTTCATTTCTTTTTTTTTTTTAATACTTTATTCTACTTTACAACACTGTATTGGTTTTGCCATACATTGACATGAATCAGCCACAGGTATACACGATCTCCCAATGTCGAAGCCCCCTCTCACCTCCCATGCCACCCCATCTCCCTGGATCATCCCGTACACCAGCCCCAAGCATCCTGTATCCTGTATTGAACATAGACTGGCGCTTCATTTCTTATATGATAGTATACATGTTTCAGTGCCATTCTCCCAAATCATCCCACCCTTTCCCTCTCCCTCAGAGGCCAAAAGTCCGTTCTATACCTCTGTGTCTCTTTTGTTGTCTCACCTACAGGGTCATCATTACTATCTTTCTAAATTCCATATATATGTGTCAGTATACTATATTGGTGGTTTTCTTTCTGGCTTACTTCACTCTGTATAATCGGCTCCAGTTTCATCCATCTCATTAGAACTGATTCAAATTTATTCTTTTTAAGCACTGAGTAATACTCCATTATGTATATGTACCACAGCTTTCTTATCCATTCATCTGCTGATGGACATCTAGGTTGCTTCCTCTTTCTCCATTCTTTAATGTTCCACCTACCTCTATTGTTAAGGTTGAAGTGAATTTCATGTAGACAGCTTATTGATGGGTCATGTTTTCTAATCTACTCTGCCAATCTCTGTCTTTTTAGTATGTTTGTTTGTTTATTTACTACACTTTGCAGCATGCAGGATCTTAATTCTCTGACCAGGGATTGAACCGTTGCCCCCTGAAGTGAAAGCCTGGAGTGTTAACCACTAGACTGCCAGGGGAGTCTCTAGTAGTTTATTTACAGTATTTACATTTGTTTTTAAAAAACTTTATTTTATATTAGAGTATAGCCGGTTAACAGAGTTGTGATAGTTTCAAATGGACAGCACAGGAACTCACACAACGCACACGTATTTCCCTTCCCCCTCCAATTCCCGCCCCGCCCAGGCTGCCGCATAACACTGAGCAGAGCTCCCTGTGCTGCACAGCAGGTCCTTGTTGGAGATCCATTCCAAATACAGCAGCGTGCACATGTCCACCCCAAACTAATTATCCCTTACCCCTATCCTTCCCCACCCCCGGCAACCATAACATCATTCTTTAATAAACTACCTACGCTTGGTGTCAGGATTTATATATTAGGGCTAAACCTGCCATTTTCTCTTTCGTTTCCTTCCTGTTCTCTTTTTTGTTCCTCTGTTTTCTTTTTCCTGCCTTCCTGTGAGTTGTTTTAATATACTTCCTAACTCCAGTTTGGGGTATAGCATTCTTGTGTATTTCTTTGTGTAAGTCATTTAGTGGTTGCACTTCTGGGAGCCGGTGAGAGCCCAGGATCTCTATGCAGCTTCCACGGGCACTGCAAGTGGTGGGGCATGCTTTACCCCATGCATGGATGAAAACTCAGCCCTTTCTGACACCGCCCTGGCTGTGAAGGGAACGCCAGAGCATCTTGTTACGACCAGAAGAGGATGGATGTTTTGGTTCTCTGTGCTTGTGTGTGTGCTAAGTCACTTCAGTCGTGTCTGACTCAGACCCCATGGAATGTAGCCCACCAGGGTTCTCTGTCCACGGAAATTTCCAGTCAAGAGTACTGGAGTGGGTTGCCATGCCCTTCTCCAGGGTCCGGTTCTCCACTCATCCTTCAATAACAGTGTGGGACTAAGGCCCCCACTTTGTTTTTCATGGTATTTGGCTGGAGTAGGGTGGTTTTTGTCCAGAAGTTTTCTGTTTTGCTAGGCTACTATCTTCTTGATCTTTTAACTAAAAAGAGCCGGCTTATCTTGGGGAGCTTTTTGCCTGCACCCACTGGTATTTCTAGGTTCTAGCTTCTCCAGCCCAGTCTGAGATATAAGAAGTCAAGAAGGAACCTGAAGAACTTACTGCTGTGTTGTTCCTCAGGTCCTGGGGTCCTTATCCAATCTTCTTTTCTTCTCTACATTTCCGAATCTTCTCATGCTTCATCTATAATATCCAGGTTTTATAACTGTTCTTAGCAGGAGGAATATGGAGAAGTACATCTTGTCTGTAACCAGAAGTCCAGGGTAGTAACTTTTTTGTTGCTGTTACGTTTTGAGCTTCTAGCCTTTATTATATTATCAACAAACTTTGTTCAGCACAGGAAGTGGTTTCCCTGAAAACTGCATTTGTAAATACAAATTATCAACAGATTAGGGAGAAAAATGCAAACTGAAAGCGCTTGACAACTTCACATTACACTTCTTTTCTTTTTCATGCAATCTTTTTTATACTTAAATTTGAAAATGCAGAGGTGACATTAATCACATTCTGACAATCCATGGAATCAGAAGAAATATAAGATGACTTCTAAAAAAACAAACGAAGGACAGAACACTGCTCAATAAAATAATAAAAGGAAGTCTCAGCATAACTCTGTTACAGACAGCAGACTGTCTGAGGACACTACTGGACCACCAAGCCCTTTCTCCTCCTTCTGTGACCTCTTAAGCCTGGCCAGTGGGTCTCCCAGCATGGGGAACAGGTGTGGTCTTACTCGGGGCCCCTTTCCTCTTCCCTTCACAGATTTGTGAGAGGGAAACAAAAGCAAATGTGCTCTTTTGCTTTAGGTGGAAGGGCTTTGTGGTGGAGACCATCTCAGAGGAAAGCGTTGCCCCAAGTGTGGCCTATTGTCCCAGTGTGTAATTAGACCAACACTTTGGCCTTAAGTATGGGATTGTGGCCAACACAGCCCAGTTCCTCCCTTCCAAAGTTGTTGCAAGGATTGGCTGATGCATGATGGGTTTGTAAATTCCTTAGATCTTAGCCAGGTGAGTATGAGGCGCCAGTGGTGCTTAGGATGAGCTTAGGTTGGCTTACAGTGGCCCCTGCTGAGAGGAAGCCTGAACAGCATCACAGAGCATCTTGGTTACTGGGCAATTCTCCCTGCCAGTGTACTCAGCCTCTTTAGTGGACATATATGCTTAAGGGATTAAAATTTAAATGTACTTTAAAATTATTGTGAAAAATCACCGTCTTAAATTGTTAATGTGCTCAGTTGCTAAGTCATGTCTGACTCTTAGCGACCCGCTGAACTGTGGCCCACCAGGCTCCTCTGTCCATCAGATTCTCCGAGGAAAGAATACTGGAGTGGGTAGCCAATTCCTCCTCCAAGGGATCTTCCCTACCCAGGGACTGAGCCTGTGTCTACTGTGTCTCCTGCACTGGTAGGCAGATTCTTTACCACTTGAGCTACTTGGGAAGCCCCGAATTGCTAAGGTGCAGGGATTGTGTTTATTATTTTGCACATGTCTCTTGGGGAGGCTGCCATCGTAACTTATGAAGAGTGTCTTGAGAGTGTAAAGGTCACATGACTGAGGAGTTTATAATGTTTTAATTTGAAATAATGTGTGGTGTTTATAGGATAACTTATTAGAAGCTCAAATGTATTTATGGATATTGATTAATCTAAATACCACTTCTGTTTCAGAGAAGTTGTTAAGTATTTTTTATTTCGTGGATAGAGATTGGGTCTATGCTAATGTTCCCTCTTCAGTGGGTTTTTCGGTTAAACGAAGCTGTGCTCCAGTCCTAGAGGGCCCTGGCTAAACCATACAGTCCAGTGTTCCTGTGTAGTGGGTGCAGAAAGGCAGGGGGTCTGTGAGGTACAGGTTCAGCGAGCAGGGCCAAAGAAAGGGCCACGAAAGGCATGGTCATAGCTGCGGTCAGAAAAGACATCACTTCCTCAAATACAAAGTTGTTTCCTCTCTGACTACTGTTAAGCACTGATGGGGCAGGAAGACCAAGGTTTTAGTTGATTTGGCCCTTTATTTATTTAAATTAAAAAAACATTTGTTTAAAGAGCTGACATCAAGTGCCTGGGTTTATATCAGTTCAGTCGCTCTGTCGTGTCTGACTCTTTGCGACCCCATGGACAGTAGCACCCCAGGCCTCTCTGTCCATCACCAACTCCCAGAGCTTGCTTAAACTCATGTCCATCGAGTCAGTGATGCCATCCAACCATCTCATCCTCTGTCGTCCTCTTCTCCTCCTGCCCTCAATCTTTCCCAGCATCAGGGTCTTTTCCAGTGAGTCAGCTCTTTGCATCAGGTGG
>SJYC01143410.1:0-54612 GCA_006408675.1 Madoqua kirkii
TCAGATTTGATAATTCTTTAGGATGACTCACAGAATTCATGAAAGCACTATACTTATGATTATGGTTTTATGACAAAGGATGCAAATCAGGTACATCTAAATGAAGAAACACAAAAGAGAAAGTCTGAATGTGTCCCAAACAAAGAGGTTTCCTCTGCATCTTCATGGAATAATGTAGCATCACGCTTAGGTACATTGATGTGGTCACCTACCAGTAAGTTTTGGTGTTCAAAGTTTTTACTGAATTTCATCAGGTAGACCTGAATGATTGAATCCTGAATCATTGCCCATATGATTGAACTTAATTGTCAGCCTCTCCATCCCTCCCCAGTGTCAAACTGGCTTAAATTCCCCATCCTTTTTATCACCTGATTCATCTTTCTGATGATTAGTTCCAGTCCTGAGAAATGGCCTTAGAATAAACTCAGGTATGATCCAGTGTCCTCATAAATAACAAAGACACTCATATCACTTGGCTTCCCTCCCAGGAACCTGGGACAAAAGCCAGTTGATTGATAGTGAAGAATCTGATATTAATTATAGAAGTATATATATATATATATATATATATACATAAAATCTTAGTAACACACATATTCTTTTATTTATTTATTTATTTATTTAATACTTTATTCTGCTTTACAATACTGTATTGGTTTTGCCATACATTGACATGAATCAGCCACAGGTGTACATGATCTCCCAATGCCGAAGTCCCCTCCCACCTCCCACCCCACCCCACATTCCTCTATGTTAATGAGAAGGAAGTAAATCTTCGGTTATTTTTAATTGCACCACTTTAGGTTTTCTTAATGTATGCTTTGTGCAGTATAGGTTTTTACTGGATTTAGGTATTTGTTTCTGAGGCTTGTGTTTATTCTATTTTATTCATTTTTAATTTGTGCTCCTGCCCCCAAATGCTAGGTATTTTACAAAACATTTAAGGTGAATATGCATGTCAGTACTAAAAATTAGGTGAGGTTAAAGACTCAGAAATCTGCTTAATTCTACAGCAGAAGCATTTGCTTTCATTTCTTTTTTTTTTTTAATACTTTATTCTACTTTACAACACTGTATTGGTTTTGCCATACATTGACATGAATCAGCCACAGGTATACACGATCTCCCAATGTCGAAGCCCCCTCTCACCTCCCATGCCACCCCATCTCCCTGGATCATCCCGTACACCAGCCCCAAGCATCCTGTATCCTGTATTGAACATAGACTGGCGCTTCATTTCTTATATGATAGTATACATGTTTCAGTGCCATTCTCCCAAATCATCCCACCCTTTCCCTCTCCCTCAGAGGCCAAAAGTCCGTTCTATACCTCTGTGTCTCTTTTGTTGTCTCACCTACAGGGTCATCATTACTATCTTTCTAAATTCCATATATATGTGTCAGTATACTATATTGGTGGTTTTCTTTCTGGCTTACTTCACTCTGTATAATCGGCTCCAGTTTCATCCATCTCATTAGAACTGATTCAAATTTATTCTTTTTAAGCACTGAGTAATACTCCATTATGTATATGTACCACAGCTTTCTTATCCATTCATCTGCTGATGGACATCTAGGTTGCTTCCTCTTTCTCCATTCTTTAATGTTCCACCTACCTCTATTGTTAAGGTTGAAGTGAATTTCATGTAGACAGCTTATTGATGGGTCATGTTTTCTAATCTACTCTGCCAATCTCTGTCTTTTTAGTATGTTTGTTTGTTTATTTACTACACTTTGCAGCATGCAGGATCTTAATTCTCTGACCAGGGATTGAACCGTTGCCCCCTGAAGTGAAAGCCTGGAGTGTTAACCACTAGACTGCCAGGGGAGTCTCTAGTAGTTTATTTACAGTATTTACATTTGTTTTTAAAAAACTTTATTTTATATTAGAGTATAGCCGGTTAACAGAGTTGTGATAGTTTCAAATGGACAGCACAGGAACTCACACATACGCACACGTATTTCCCTTCCCCCTCCAATTCCCGCCCCGCCCAGGCTGCCGCATAACACTGAGCAGAGCTCCCTGTGCTGCACAGCAGGTCCTTGTTGGAGATCCATTCCAAATACAGCAGCGTGCACATGTCCACCCCAAACTAATTATCCCTTACCCCTATCCTTCCCCACCCCCGGCAACCATAACATCATTCTTTAATAAACTACCTACGCTTGGTGTCAGGATTTATATATTAGGGCTAAACCTGCCATTTTCTCTTTCGTTTCCTTCCTGTTCTCTTTTTTGTTCCTCTGTTTTCTTTTTCCTGCCTTCCTGTGAGTTGTTTTAATATACTTCCTAACTCCAGTTTGGGGTATAGCATTCTTGTGTATTTCTTTGTGTAAGTCATTTAGTGGTTGCACTTCTGGGAGCCGGTGAGAGCCCAGGATCTCTATGCAGCTTCCACGGGCACTGCAAGTGGTGGGGCATGCTTTACCCCATGCATGGATGAAAACTCAGCCCTTTCTGACACCGCCCTGGCTGTGAAGGGAACGCCAGAGCATCTTGTTACGACCAGAAGAGGATGGATGTTTTGGTTCTCTGTGCTTGTGTGTGTGCTAAGTCACTTCAGTCGTGTCCGACTCAGACCCCATGGAATGTAGCCCACCAGGGTTCTCTGTCCACGGAAATTTCCAGTCAAGAGTACTGGAGTGGGTTGCCATGCCCTTCTCCAGGGTCCGGTTCTCCACTCATCCTTCAATAACAGTGTGGGACTAAGGCCCCCACTTTGTTTTTCATGGTATTTGGCTGGAGTAGGGTGGTTTTTGTCCAGAAGTTTTCTGTTTTGCTAGGCTACTATCTTCTTGATCTTTTAACTAAAAAGAGCCGGCTTATCTTGGGGAGCTTTTTGCCTGCACCCACTGGTATTTCTAGGTTCTAGCTTCTCCAGCCCAGTCTGAGATATAAGAAGTCAAGAAGGAACCTGAAGAACTTACTGCTGTGTTGTTCCTCAGGTCCTGGGGTCCTTATCCAATCTTCTTTTTCTTCTCTACATTTCCGAATCTTCTCATGCTTCATCTATAATATCCAGGTTTTATAACTGTTCTTAGCAGGAGGAATATGGAGAAGTACATCTTGTCTGTAACCAGAAGTCCAGGGTAGTAACTTTTTTGTTGCTGTTACGTTTTGAGCTTCTAGCCTTTATTATATTATCAACAAACTTTGTTCAGCACAGGAAGTGGTTTCCCTGAAAACTGCATTTGTAAATACAAATTATCAACAGATTAGGGAGAAAAATGCAAACTGAAAGCGCTTGACAACTTCACATTACACTTCTTTTCTTTTTCATGCAATCTTTTTTATACTTAAATTTGAAAATGCAGAGGTGACATTAATCACATTCTGACAATCCATGGAATCAGAAGAAATATAAGATGACTTCTAAAAAAACAAACGAAGGACAGAACACTGCTCAATAAAATAATAAAAGGAAGTCTCAGCATAACTCTGTTACAGACAGCAGACTGTCTGAGGACACTACTGGACCACCAAGCACTTTCTCCTCCTTCTGTGACCTCTTAAGCCTGGCCAGTGGGTCTCCCAGCATGGGGAACAGGTGTGGTCTTACTCGGGGCCCCTTTCCTCTTCCCTTCACAGATTTGTGAGAGGGAAACAAAAGCAAATGTGCTCTTTTGCTTTAGGTGGAAGGGCTTTGTGGTGGAGACCATCTCAGAGGAAAGCGTTGCCCCAAGTGTGGCCTATTGTCCCAGTGTGTAATTAGACCAACACTTTGGCCTTAAGTATGGGATTGTGGCCAACACAGCCCAGTTCCTCCCTTCCAAAGTTGTTGCAAGGATTGGCTGATGCATGATGGGTTTGTAAATTCCTTAGATCTTAGCCAGGTGAGTATGAGGCGCCAGTGGTGCTTAGGATGAGCTTAGGTTGGCTTACAGTGGCCCCTGCTGAGAGGAAGACTGAACAGCATCACAGAGCATCTTGGTTACTGGGCAATTCTCCCTGCCAGTGTACTCAGCCTCTTTAGTGGACATATATGCTTAAGGGATTTAAAATTTAAATGTACTTTAAAATTATTGTGAAAAATCACCGTCTTAAATTGTTAATGTGCTCAGTTGCTAAGTCATGTCTGACTCTTAGCGACCCGCTGAACTGTGGCCCACCAGGCTCCTCTGTCCATCAGATTCTCCGAGGAAAGAATACTGGAGTGGGTAGCCAATTCCTCCTCCAAGGGATCTTCCCTACCCAGGGACTGAGCCTGTGTCTACTGTGTCTCCTGCACTGGTAGGCAGATTCTTTACCACTTGAGCTACTTGGGAAGCCCCGAATTGCTAAGGTGCAGGGATTGTGTTTATTATTTTGCACATGTCTCTTGGGGAGGCTGCCATCGTAACTTATGAAGAGTGTCTTGAGAGTGTAAAGGTCACATGACTGAGGAGTTTATAATGTTTTAATTTGAAATAATGTGTGGTGTTTATAGGATAACTTATTAGAAGCTCAAATGTATTTATGGATATTGATTAATCTAAATACCACTTCTGTTTCAGAGAAGTTGTTAAGTATTTTTTATTTCGTGGATAGAGATTGGGTCTATGCTAATGTTCCCTCTTCAGTGGGTTTTTCGGTTAAACGAAGCTGTGCTCCAGTCCTAGAGGGCCCTGGCTAAACCATACAGTCCAGTGTTCCTGTGTAGTGGGTGCAGAAAGGCAGGGGGTCTGTGAGGTACAGGTTCAGCGAGCAGGGCCAAAGAAAGGGCCACGAAAGGCATGGTCATAGCTGCGGTCAGAAAAGACATCACTTCCTCAAATACAAAGTTGTTTCCTCTCTGACTACTGTTAAGCACTGATGGGGCAGGAAGACCAAGGTTTTAGTTGATTTGGCCCTTTATTTATTTAAATTAAAAAAACATTTGTTTAAAGAGCTGACATCAAGTGCCTGGGTTTATATCAGTTCAGTCGCTCTGTCGTGTCTGACTCTTTGCGACCCCATGGACAGTAGCACCCCAGGCCTCTCTGTCCATCACCAACTCCCAGAGCTTGCTTAAACTCATGTCCATCGAGTCAGTGATGCCATCCAACCATCTCATCCTCTGTCGTCCTCTTCTCCTCCTGCCCTCAATCTTTCCCAGCATCAGGGTCTTTTCCAGTGAGTCAGCTCTTTGCATCAGGTGGCCAAAATATTTATATGCCAAAATATTTATAAGTTCAGTTCCTCCATGCAGGCTTCTTATAAAAGCTGTAGAGGAAGGAGGAGGAGGAGATGGAGATGAAGAGGAAGAAGAAGAAAGGGGAGGCGGCCATACAGAAACCACCGTAAAAGCGAATCACGTTCTCAAGATGGCATTTGGCGAGAGTTCCCACAAGGGGGCAGTGCGTCCATGGAGCGGAGAGTGAATCTGATAAACGAGGCGGGTGTGCAGACCTGCCTGGGGTCGACTACAAGGACCCTGAGACTCGGTGAGTGTGGGGAATAAAGGGAATGTAGGAGGTAAAGGGAGAGGACACAGCCCAGAACACAGTGGGTCTGCCAGAGGGGAGGACGGGGGCTAGGCCAGGTTGTGGGGGCTGCAGGCAGCCACAGGCAGTGGGCACGCAGGAGCCAGCCCGGGGTGCTGGGGGGGCTGTGGTGGCTGTTCTTGTCCCTCAGACGTGGCTTTGGCGATGATCAAATGCTTTCACACATGGCTCTTGAGAAGGCAGGAAAGTGGCTGCTGGACGGGCCTGGAGGAGGGGCAGAAAATGAGAGAAAAGCCCTCCTGTCCGTCCCCTGCCTGCCTCCTTCTCCCTGAGTCTCCCTCCTCTGCAGCTGCCTCTGCCCCAGGCTGGTGACCGCACTAGCCCCATCCCCTCTTTCTGGAGGCCAAAGTCCCAGGGTCTTGTTGGATTTCAGGATATCAGCTCACCAGGATGACGGTGCCAGCACAGTCCTATCTCAGGGCCTGGACTCAGATCCCTCACACCCTCACTGCCCCTGGGAGCTGTTCTGCCCTGGGCTCCTGCCACCCAGCCACTCCCCCTGGTGGTCACCTAGGAGAACATGAAGTGAGTCAGTCAGTTCAGTTCAGTCAGTCCAGTCGCTCAGTCGTGTCCGACTCTCTGTGACCCCAGCGCGCCAGGCCTCCCTGTCCATCACCATCTCCCAGAGTGCACTCAGACTCACTTCCATTGAGTCCGTGATGCCATCCAGCCATCTCATCCTCGGTCGTCCCCTTCTCCTCCTGCCCTCAATCCCTCCAGCATCAGAGTCTTTTCCAATGAGTCAACTCTTCGCATGAGGAGGCCAAAGTACTGGAGTTTCAGCTTTTGCATCAGACCTTCCAAAGAAATCCCAGGGCTGATCTCCTTCAGAATGGACTGGTTGGATCTCCTTGCAGTCCAAGGGACTCTCAAGTCTTCTCCACACCACAGTTCAAAAGCATCAGTTCTTGAGCACTCAGCCTTCTTTACAGTCCTACATGACCACAGGAAAAACCATAGCCTTGACGAGACAGACCTTAGTCGGCAAAGTAATGTCTCTGCTTTTGAATATACTGTCTAGGTTGGTCATAACTTTTCTTCCAGGGAGTAAGCATCTTAATTTCATGGCTGCAGTCACCATCTGCAGTGATTTTGGAGCCCCCCAAAAAAAAGTCTGACACTGTAAAGAAATAGAGGAAAACATGAGGTGAAGTGAAGTGAAATTGCTCAGTCAGGTCCGACTCTTCACGACCCCATGGACTGTAGCCTACCAGGCTCCTCCCTCCATGGGATTCTCCAGGCAAGAATACTGGAGTGGGTTGCCATTTCCTTCATTCAGGGGATCTTCCCGACCCAGGGATCGAACCCAGGTCTCCCACATTCCATGCAGACGCTTTAACCTCTAAGCCACCAGGGAAGCCCATTGAGAACATGATCTGCTCCCGATTCTTTGCGAACAGGCTTCAGAGTATAAATATCCTCTGAGTTGGCAAAGTTTCATTACTTAAGATTAGTTTGTATTTGGGAAATAGCCAAACTTTTATTGGCCTCAAGAGTGCCCCCTATCATAAGGTCAGTGATGGAGTAGTTAGTTCATTTCCACTGTCCTGCCTGGAACCCAGAAGAAGGTCAACCCATATTTGTTGACATGAACCAAGAGATGGAATGGTGGTTACAAAGGTGCAGATGCTTCATTTGTTTGTGAAACTTTCAAGTGAGATCTCCCAAGCCATTAAGAGGATGCTCGGATATCATTCTGTTGGTGTGTTTACTTGGGAAAATAGACAATGAATTACAATTGTGTTGTGGTTCAGCTTCCCAACAAGTATGCCAAGAATGCTTCATTTTTCTCTCTCTGTAGCAGAAAGGTACTTAACCCAATGATCAAACACCTCTGTGCCCTGGTTTCCTCACTTCTAAAATAAGAACAAACCTGATGCAGCTGGGTTGAGGATTAGAAGAGGTACATTTGTGAAATGCTGCTGGGAAAGATTGAAGGCAGGAGGAAAAGGGGACAACAGAGGATGTGATGGTTGGATGGCATCACCGACTCAATGGACATGAGTTTGAGTAAATTGTGGGAGTTGGTGATAGACAGGGAGGCCTGGCATGCTGCGGTTCATGGGGTTGCAAAGAGTTGGACTCGACTGAGCGACTGAACTGAACTGAAATGAATTGCTGGGCTCAGATGACTGCATAAAGAGGATGTGGTACATTTATATCATGGATATTACTCAGCCATAAAAAGGAAAGAAGTTAGGTCCTTTGTAGAGATGTTGATGGACCAAGAGTCTGTCATACAGATTGAAGTAAGTCAGAAAAACAAATATTGTATGTTAATGCATTAATGTAGAATCTAGAAAAATAGTACAGATGAACCTACCTGCAGGGCAGGAATAGAGACCCAGATGTACGGATGGACCTGTGGACGCACTGAGGGAAGGAAAGGCTGGACTAAATGGAGAGAGCAGCGCTGGCATATATGCGCTGCCATGCGTAAAAGAGAGAGCTGGCGGGGAAGCTGGTACAGCGCAGGGGCTCAGCTGGGTGCTCTGCGGTGTCTAGAGGGGTGGGATGGGAGAGGGAGGGAGGGAGTTTCAAGAGGGAAGGGATATATGTCTACTTATAGCTGATTCGCTTCACTGTGCAGCAGAGACAACACAACATTGTAAAGCAACTATACCTCCCCCCACCAAAAAGGCTACCTGGTGAGCTGTATAAAGTTGCAAACCACAGTGGCGTGCACGCCCCTCATCTCCAAGTCTAAACATGCTCCTGGTGAGTCACGCTGTCCTGTAAGCTCCCCTTGTCCTGGAGTGCCCTTCAACTGGCAGTGGAAGACCCAAGGGGCTGCCTCTTACACACTAGCTCAGGGGGTTGGAGCCCTTTGCTAGGGAGTACAGGTCTGGAAATTGGCTCCAGTGTGGCACACTTGGTTGGCGGCATTTTCCAGTCCCTACTGTCCTGCTCACCCTGTCCGCCCCGTGGGCAATTGCTGTGTGATCCCAGCAGAGGCCAGCAGGTGGCACAAGACACACACCGTGGCCGCCGCTCTGCCCTGTTGGGCTTCTCCCAGAAGGAAGGGTCTATTTCTAACCCAGCCTGGTTTATGGCAGTGTCTAATGACATGGAGAGGAACATGCAATAACTCCTGGTATTTCTGTAAACACACATGCTTACAGCAGCTGCCACTTCGGGGTGAGGACAGGGAATGCTCAGCAAGAGGGCTCCTGAGGATAGTCTATAAAAGGAAAACCCTGTGGGTTTTTAATTGAAGGGCCTCTCAGCTAACCTTTGTGACTCATCAAAAGAAACATTTTGAACCCAGAAGGAGAGTAATAATACATTTTTGGGGTTGTAACCTGGTCCTCCTTTCGCCCTGCCCCTCCTCCCGCCCCCCACCCCACCCTCGACCAACAAGGGCAGGTTTCAGGACTAGCCTGTGGGGCTCAGCCAACACTTTCTGAGCTGATGTTGGCTTATTTTCCCGTCCTTTGGTCCTGGCAAGTTGCCTGCTTCTTTGGTTTGTGTTTTCTCTGCAGGAAAGTTGATTTGACTCTCATTCTGCCGTTAATAAAACTTATACTCAATGGATGTGAACCCGAAGAGGAGACACATCACAGCAAAGCAAAAAATGTCATTTGGTCAATGAGAAATACAACATTGTAAAGCAACTATACCTCCCCCCACCAAAAAGGCTACCTGGTGAGCTGTATAAAGTTGCAAACCACAGTGGCGTGCACGCCCCTCATCTCCAAGTCTAAACATGCTCCTGGTGAGTCACGCTGTCCTGTAAGCTCCCCTTGTCCTGGAGTGCCCTTCAACTGGCAGTGGAAGACCCAAGGGGCTGCCTCTTACACACTAGCTCAGGGGGTTGGAGCCCTTTGCTAGGGAGTACAGGTCTGGAAATTGGCTCCAGTGTGGCACACTTGGTTGGCGGCATTTTCCAGTCCCCACTGTCCTGCTCACCCTGTCCGCCCCGTGGGCAATTGCTGTGTGATCCCAGCAGAGGCCAGCAGGTGGCACAAGACACACACCGTGGCCGCCGCTCTGCCCTGTTGGGCTTCTCCCAGAAGGAAGGGTCTATTTCTAACCCAGCCTGGCATTATGGCAGTGTCTAATGACATGGAGAGGAACATGCAATAACTCCTGGTATTTCTGTAAACACACATGCTTACAGCAGCTGCCACTTCGGGGTGAGGACAGGGAATGCTCAGCAAGAGGGCTCCTGAGGATAGTCTATAAAAGGAAAACCCTGTGGGTTTTTAATTGAAGGGCCTCTCAGCTAACCTTTGTGACTCATCAAAAGAAACATTTTGAACCCAGAAGGAGAGTAATAATACATTTTTGGGGTTGTAACCTGGTCCTCCTTTCGCCCTGCCCCTCCTCCCGCCCCCCACCCCACCCTCGACCAACAAGGGCAGGTTTCAGGACTAGCCTGTGGGGCTCAGCCAACACTTTCTGAGCTGATGTTGGCTTATTTTCCCGTCCTTTGGTCCTGGCAAGTTGCCTGCTTCTTTGGTTTGTGTTTTCTCTGCAGGAAAGTTGATTTGACTCTCATTCTGCCGTTAATAAAACTTATACTCAATGGATGTGAACCCGAAGAGGAGACACATCACAGCAAAGCAAAAAATGTCATTTGGTCAATGAGGGAGCAGTCAGGATTGGACAGTTAGAACCTTACATGGGACAACGGACGGGTTCAAAAGTGGGAAAGGAGTATGTCAAGGCTGTATCTTGTCACCCTGTTTATTTAACTTATGTGCAGAGTACATCCTGCAAAATACTGGGCTGGATGAATCCCCAGCTGGAATCAAGATTGCCGGGAGAAATATCAACAACCTCAGATATGCAGATAATGCTACTCTAATGGCAGAAAGTGAAGAGGAACTAAAGAGCCTCTTGATGAGGGTGAAAGAGGAGAGTGAAAAAAACTCAACATTCAAACTTAATTCAAACTGACTTAAAACTCAGCATTCAAAAAACTAAGATCATAGCACTATTACTTCATGGCAAATACAAAAGGAAAAAGTGGAAGCAGTGACATTTTATTTTGGGGGGCTTCAAATTCACTGCTAATGGTGACCGGAGCCTTGAAATTCAAAGACGTTTGCTCCTTGGAAGGAAAGCTATGACAAAGCATATTAAAAAGCATGGACAGCACTTTGTCAACAAAAGTTTGTATAGTCAAAGCTATGGTTTTTCCAGCAGTCATGTGTAAATATGAGAGTTAGACCATAAAGAAGGCTGAGTGCCAAAGAATTGGTGCTTTCAAACTGTGGTGCTGGAGAAGACTCTTGAGAGTCCTTTGGATTTCGAGGAGATCGAACTAGTCAATCCTAAAGGAAATCAACCCTGAATATTCCCTGGAATGACAGATGCTGAAGCTGAAACTCCAATATTTTGGTCACCTGATGTGAAGACCCAGCTCACTGGAAAAGACCCTGATGCTGGGAAAGATTGGAGGCAAAAGAAGAGGGTAGCAGAGGATGAGATGACTACATAGCATCACTAACTCAGTGGACATGAATTTAAGCAAACACCAGGAGACAGTGAAGGACAGGGAAGCCTGGAGTGCTGCAGTCCACAGGGTCGCAAAGAGTCAATTATAACTTAGTGACTGAACAACAACAGCAATTTTAATATGTGTGGACACTTTAAAAAATTGTAGTGAAATACACAGCAAAAAGTTGACCATCTTAACCATTTTAAGTGTATGTGTGTGTTAGTCGCTCAGTCGTGTTGGACACTTTGTGACCCCCATGGACTGTAGCCCACCAGGATCCTCTGTCCATGGGATTCTCCAGGCAAGGATGCTGGGGCGTGGGTTGCTATGCCCTTCTCCAGGGGATCTTCCTCACCCAGGGATCGAACCTGTGTCTCCTGCATTACAGGTGATTCTTTACTTTCTGTGCCTCTAAGGAAGCCCTTGAAGTGTATAGTTTGGTTGTATTTAATACATCTTTAAAGCAACTGCTTATTTTTTTCAAAAACTTTTACTTTAAAATGTTTGTTTATTTTTGGCTACTCTTCAGTGTAACCATCTCCACCATCCATCTCTCCAGGTTTTCCTCTGGTAAAATAGAAACTGTATCCGTTGAACCCTAACTTGTCCTTGTCCTCTCCCTGCGAACCCTGACAGCCACTGCTCCACTTTCCATCTCTGTGAGCTCGATTACTCTAAGAGCCTCCTGTAGGCACAGTCGCACGGTGTTTGTTCTTGTGTGTCTGGCTCATTTCACTTAGCGCAGTGTCCTCAAGGTTCAGCCACTCTTAGCAGGTGTCAGAATTTCCTTCCTTTTGAAGGGTGAGTGATACTCCATTGTATATGTAGACCGCATTCTGTGTATCTATTTCTCTGCCAATGGATGCTTGGATGGTTTCCACATTTTGGCTATTGTGAATAAGGCTGCAATGAACAGGGGTATACAAATACCTCTGCTGAGACCTGCTTTCAATTCTTTTGGGTCTATGCTCCCACGTGGGATGGCCGCATCATGTGGTAGCTTCATTTTTAATCTTTGGAGAAGCTGCGCTACTGTTTTCCACAGTGGCTGCCCCATTTTATGTTCCCAACAACAGTGCATAAGAGTTCAAATTTCTCAACATCCTTCCCAGCACATGTTATTTTTGTTTCTTTTCTTGTGGATAGTAGCCATCCTAATGGGTGTGAGCTGGTGTGTAGACACTAGACACTGTTCTTTTTTTTTTTTTTTCCCTAGTACTTGCTCTTGAGTTGGCTGTGCGTGCATGCTAAGTTGCTGCTTCAGTTGTGTCTGACTCTTTGCAACCCCACAGGCTGTGTGCTGCCAGGCCCTGCCCCTCTGTCCATGGGATTCTCCAGGCGAGAATACTAGAGTGGGTTGCCATTTCCTCCTCCAGGGCATCTTCTCAGCCCAGGGGTTGAACCCACATCTCCTGCATCTCCTGCACTGGCAGGCGGGTTCTTTACCACTAGCACCACCTGGGCAGCCTAGGCAGATTGGTATCTTCTCATGATGGTGGTCTTGCGATAGATAGCTCTCCCTCGTGCCATCTCCTGGAGCCTCTGCCCACAGAGCCCTTTGTATGTGGGTACTTCTAAGTCCGGCCTTGCCACCCCTGGGATCCCCTCGAAAGCAGCTTCATTTGGTCCAATCCTAGGTCACTGGGGTTTCCTGAGGTGCCCCCAGGCCTCTGCTGAAGAGGACACAGCTGCAGGCCCTCTAAGGACAGGAGCAGGTGGGCTGGTTTATGAGCTACACGGTGACCCTCCTGCCACACACGGGTGGATGGTTCCAGGAGTCCTTCCCTTACTGAGCCTCTCCCTGGAATGGGGCCAAGGAGATCGGGAAGCTTGCAGCTCTCTTCCTGGCCAGCACGCCTCAAGGCCCTTGACAATAACAGCCAGTAACACTGCCAGCGACCCGGCGCCTGCCCTTCTGTCCAAAAGGAGCAGAAACGCCAGAGGTGTTGGCCCACCGTGCCTGCAGTCACCCGCAACACTCTCTGAGGGTCGATTGCTGTCTGTTGGTGGGTTGGTCTCTTATTTCTAGATTTGTTTATTTTTAAAACTTTCTTGCACATCCCCTAAGAGCTACACTGTGGCAGACACAAGTTAGGAAGAGGCAGTCTGCCCCCACAGAGCTGAGCTTCATGCAGGAGGGGAGACCACGGGGCACAGTCTCTTATTTCTAGATTTGTTTATTTTTAAAACTTTCTTGCACATCCCCTAAGAGCTACACTGTGGCAGACACAAGTTAGGAAGAGGCAGTCTGCCCCCACAGAGCTGAGCTTCATGCAGGAGGGGAGACCACGGGGCACAGTGTGGCAAGCTCCTGGGGGATGGGTCGGGGTGCTGGCTGTGGTGGTGGATGGCCTGGGGGTTGCCCTTAGGCTGGCCTGCACCCAAGTCCCAGGTTAGCCACTTATTTGCTCTGTGTCCTGGGTAAAAACGAGAGTGAGGATAGCTATTGTGGAGTTGGGGGAAGGTTTGGAGGTTCTGTTGATAAGTATGGGGTTTTCACAGGGCGCTGGTGGTGAAGAATTTGTCTGCGAACACAGGAGACTTAGGCTGAATCCCTGGGTTGGGAAGATCCTCTGGAGGAGGAAATGGCACCCTACTCCAGAACTCTTGCCTGGGAAATCCTGTGGACAGAGGAGCCTGGTGGGCTGCAGTCCATGGGGTCACATGTGTTGGACACAACTGAAATGACTTAGCATGCGGTGATGGATATAGAAGCCTTTCGGGCAGAAGCAGAGGTGCTTGCCAGTGTTCCTGTTACTAAGTCCAAGCTTGCCCTGCTTACCTCAGGACAGGCCAATGAATCCAAGAGATGAGGGGCTGAGGCAGGGGAAACGACTGCAGTAGGGCAGCTGGCCGACCAACAAGATGGCAGGCTAGTGCCTCAAAATAACCATCTTATTGGGGTCTGATGCCAGGTTCTTTTCTAGAGCAAAGATAGGAGAAGGTGAGGAAGCAAAGTAAAAAGGCCATTAGTTCTAGGATGTCAAGCCTCAGACAGGGGATGTGTTCATTTCTTCCTTGCTGCCGTCCACAGGTGGACAAGTTCGGAACAAAGGCACTTTAACAGTCAGGCAGAGGGGCAGGATTCTCCAAGGCAGGCCATTCTGTGTGATTATAACAGCGAAAACAACGAAAAGGGAGTCAAAGAGTCCAACACGGAGTTAGAACTGGCTTCTTCTCTGCACCATTCTCACTCTTTTCCCTCTGGCTGTCTGCTTAGCACAAGATGGGAGAGAGAGGAACGAGGTCAGGGTGTGAGACTGGGAGCCTTGGTCCTCCGGTGGCACCCAGTGGACGGACGACAGCGACTCCCTGGCAGACAGACAGGCTGTTGTCCCCTTCTCCTCCTGCCTTCAATCTTTCCCAGCATCAGGGTCTTTTCAAATGAATCAGTTCTTTGCATCAGGTGGCCAAAGTATTGAAGTTTCAGCTTCAGCATCAGTCCTTCCAATGAATATTCAGAACTAATTTTCTTTAGGATGGACTGGTTGGATCTCCTTGCAGTCCAAGGGACTCCCAAGAGTCTTCTCCAACACCATAGTTCAAAAGCATGAATTCTTCAGCATTCAGCTTTCTTTACAGTCCAACTCTCACATCCATACATGCCCACTGGAAAAACCATAGCCTTGATTAGACGGGTCTTTGTTGGCATAGAGTACAGTCATACAGTATCTTTGGTCTGACCCCAGGATATCTGGAAACAAGAGTATAAATAGCAGTGATGTCACTGGCACAACTGCACTTTTCAAGGTACAGAACTGTAAGATTAAAGATGTTTTCTTATTTTTTGTGTTTTAAAAAAATAATATTTATTTTTACTTATTTGGCTGCACTGGGTCTTAGTTTCAGCATGTAGGCTCTAGCTCCCTGACCAGGGATCAAACCCTGGGCTGCCTTCACTGGGAGCGTTAAGTCTTAGCCCGTGGACCACCAGGGAAGCCCCTGTGTTTGTTTTTTATGGATTATTTGTGCAAAAAGCATAATAAACCTATTACAGTACAGTACTCTATAGCCGGTTGTGTTAGTTCGGTACCTAGGCTAACTTTGCTGGACTTAATTAACAAATTGGACTTACGAAGAAACTCAGAAAGAAAGTTGTTCGTACGTAGGGGACTTAACTGTATCTAATAACCCTGCCAGGGAAATGGTGTATGCACGTTTATCCAAAGGGAGCAGGAGTACCCCGTTTGCTGACTTCATTTCATTCTCTTTTTGTGGCTCACGCATGTGACAGAGCAGTGCCCTCATGATAGCTGGGGAGATGGAGGCTGAGACTAAGGGCGCAGGAAGGCTGCAGGGGCCATGAGGAGCAGGCGCAGGGGCCACGAGGAGCAGGCCCGGGGGTCTTGAGGAGCAGGCCTGGGGGCCGGAGGACAGCTCATTTTGGTCCTAGCCTCCCACAGCACATGCATCCCGAGTCCTGGTCAGTCGACCTCTGTCTTTGGCACCAGTTCTATTGATCAGAAATAAACAGATGGCCAGATATTTCTCCAGCAAAAATGAGTTTATTGCAAGAATTGCAATTTGGGGTTTGCAACCATGGTGAGCCACACATAAAAGTGAAGAGGCAGTTGGCATGGTTATAGTAAATAGGAGTCTGTGGCTTTTCACCCGCTAAGCCGCGCCCAAGAATGAAGAGGTGTCCTTGTTCTTCCGTCAGGCTCTGCTGTGGCTGCAGGCTGTGAGGGCGCCCTCTTCTGGTCTCCTGTCTCTACTTAATTCAGGTTTCTGGTCTTTTATTTTTCCTCTTTGCAGCTTAAAAAAAAATCAGTTTCGTGTCTTTTCTTAATGGATGCTTAGATTTTATTTATTTTGAATGTTTATTTATTTCACTGCACTAGGTCTCAGTTAAAGCACATAGGATGCTTAATGCTAACTCTTACTTGTGGCATGTGGGATCTTGTTCCTTGACAAGGTATCCAACTTGGGCCCCCTGCATTGGGAGCTCAGGTGTCTTAGCCACATGGACCACCCCGGAAGTCCTCATTTACTCACAGTTCTGAGATACACTGGTGTTTGAGAAGCTCCTTTTGCCGGAGAGAAGTTCACCTCTGGGGCAGGTGATTTAAAATGCAAACTCATTGTATCTATGGGTGTGGAAGGCAGGAGAGGATGACCAACGCTGATCCCATTTGGCCACTCATGAGCTAACAACCCTGCCAACTTTCCCCTGTAGTTTCTGTCTTTCCCTTTGTCATGATGCTTCTTCTAAACTCAGCATGGGCAGGGTTTGCCTGGCCTTTTCTTCTCCTGGAAGGATTACTGAGTGTGGAGAGCCCGCCTCCCTCCCAAAGATGAGAAGCACAACCCTTGGGAGGAAGAAGGATGGAAAGTGAGGTCAGCTCGTCTGGCCAGGAGTCTGAGAAACTCGAAGGCTGTAGAATCTTTGCTGAGTCGGAGCATTAGCTAGCCTCCTCTATTTGTGCAAATTCCTTGGAGTTTGGTTGCAAACGGTCTGGCACCTTCTTGCGGCTTGTGAAATGGGGAATGTGGGCAGCGGTCAGCAGAGACCGAGGGCCACGGCTGGGCGAGCCCCGTGGACTTTCATGCCTGGCCGTTGCAACCTTTAATTTGGGGACAGCTGTGGCATGGTTGGCGTTATTCGGGGTTTTGGCTTTAAGAGAATCGGGGATGATGTCTTTGTTATTTCACAGAAACTGGCAGCCACGGCTGGCATGTCAGGGAATGATGCTGATCATCCTGGGTTTGCCCAACACCTTTCCAGGACAGTGGGGTTGGGGAAGGGAGTGTGGTCAGTTTGCTGACCTGCAAACACCGACTGTGGGTGCCTTGCATGCCTGGTCAAGAATTTTCCCAGGCTTGGGGCATGTGTCCATTTGACAGAATAACACAGATGACCTTCATCACTTGCCCCCCAAAGAAGCAGCTTCCTGGTTTGTTTTCTAGCGAGGAGGAAAGAGAAGTTTGGTCCTCTAGAATCTGGCTAGACTCTGCAGGGTGACACACGTCTGTACTCATGTCTGCAGTGTTCCGTCCCTCTGACTCTCACAGACTCATCTTTCTCCCTTGAACGATGGATGCTCATGGCTCGTCAGGGGTCCTTTGTCTTATTTCCAAGTAATCTCTAACCATCACGCTGGCCTGTTTTGGGCAGTCGGGGAACTCACAGGGTTGATCCTTGGGGTGATGTTTTTCCCTGGGGAACCTGTCCTCTGTGGGATCCCCTCCCCTGTGGGGGGATGGAATGCATCTGTCTGGGGTAGAATGCTTTATGTCTGTCTGTTTGTTTCTCCAGGGATGTCCCAGAGTCCAGGTTATGGGTCCCATTCCGGCTTTCTGATGGTGTGTTCTGATACAGACCCCCTTGTTCTAGAAGTGATGGGATACCATGAATCCCTCCTGGCATCTGATTCCATGTTACCACAAACTTCTGCTGGAAGAGAAGTGCAGACAGCATGTTCGGTAAAGAAGGACAGGGGCTGAGATGTAGACTAAATTTTTTATAGAGTGGAGGTGATGAACTTTTAAAGGTATTGAGATAAGATTTGTGTGAAAGATAGTGAAGCCGCTCAGTCGTGTCCGACTCCTTGCGACCCCATGGACTGTAGCCCACCAGGCTCCTCCGTCCATGGAATTCTCCAGGCAAGAGCACTGGAGTGGGTGCCGTTTCCTTCTCCAGGGGAAAGATAAGCCACCCTTAATGAACTTTGGTAATTATGTGCAGTTGTGTGGCTTCCCAGGTGGCCCTAGTGCTAAGGAAACCACCTGCCAATGCACGAGATGTAAGAGACACAGCCTCAGTCTCTGGATGGGCATCGAGGAGGGCCTGGCAGCCCACTCCAGCGTTCTTGCCTGGAGAATCCCGTGGACAGAGGGGCCTGGTGGGCTAGGTCTGTGGGGTCACATAGAGTCAGACATGCCTGAGTGTGATCACCACCACTGGCCCCATCACCCAAAGCCTCCCTTTCCATCTCGTTGCAGCCACCTCCGCCCCTTGGCCCCAGAAACCCGTGATCTGTTTCCTATCATGATGGTTTTGCCTTTTCTAGAACTTCAGATAGGGGCCTCCCTGGTGGCTCTGGTTAGGAATCTGCCTGCAATGCAGGAGACCTGTGTTCAATCCCTGGGTCAGAAAGATCCCCTGGGGAAAAGAATGGCTACCCACTCCAATATTCTTGCCTGGAGAATCCCATGGACAGAGGAGCCTGGCAGACTACTGTCCCTAGAGTCGAAAAGAGTCGCTCCTGACCGAGTGACTAACAACACTGGAGCCCACTGCAAGAAGAGAAGCCATCACAAAGGGAAGCCCTCGTCGCACCCGGAGAAAAGCCCGCACAGCACCAAAGGCCCAGCACGGCCAGAGATCAAATGCATGAACAGACTCAAACAGTGTGCAGCCTCTCTGCACTGGCTTCCTTCCTCTAGCAGAATCTGTCGGGGACTTGTCCATGTCCTTGTGGCGTCAGCAGCGGTTCCTCGTTATTGCTGGGTGGCTTTGCACCGTATGAATGTACCACCACTTGCCTTGCTTTACTCACCAGATAATGGACGTAAAAGGTGTTTCCAGTTTGGGGTGATTGGGAATAAAGCTGTTGAGGGCATTCACGTACAGGTCTTTGTGAGGACTTCTCTTTTCATTTCTCTCGGGTCTGCTGGATCTCAGGGCAGATGTTATGTTTAATTTTGTAAGATGATGCCTAATTGTTTTTCAAGGTGACTGGAACAATTTGTTTCCCAAATGGGTACTTATAGTCCAGGACATGTAACTGGTCTTCCTGACATCCACGGGTTTCTATCTGTGCAATGATTTTCGAGAAGTTTATCAGATCCCACATGTAATTAAGGTATGTGGCTTTTAGGGAAAAGATGATTACATATCTCTGGATGTCTTGAACTCTGAGTGTTGAACTCTGAGTGCCGTACGAATGTCTGTGTTGTCCTCCCAAGGGAACCAAACACTTCTCACCACAGTCCGAGTATGAGTCAGGCCTTAGGAGGATCCTTCCAGCACTCACGTGTCTGCTTTGTGTGTGTGCCTCAAATGAGAGTTTCAAGTTCATCCTTGTTGAGATCATGCCTGCGGGCAAGAGGGAAGGTGGGAAGTGATGTCGTGCTGAACTGTTTTGTTTCCTGACCTTTATCTCATGTGAGGTGGGGGCAGGCTGGGTCAAGTTTAAATCCAAGATGACAAGTGTCTGAGGCCAAGCAAGGTTTCTGCTGAGTGCTTGCTTAGGGTCAATGACTCTGAGTCTCACACCTGGTGAAAACTGACTCCCAGTTGAAAAAAAGAGCTATGGGCCCGAAACACTTGACTTGGCTTTGGACTTGAACGTCTTGGATGTTTTACAGCCTTTTAGGGGGGTGTTGAGGGCATCCTGTTTGCGTGCAGCACCTGAGTCACTGTTTTTTTTTTTTTTTTTTTCCTGGCACTCGGGCTTAGTTGCTCCACAGCGTGTGGGATCTTCCCGGATCAGGGATCAAATCCAAGTCTCCTGCATGGGCAGGTGGATTCTTCACCAGTGAGCCACCAGGGAAGGCCCAAGCACTGGTCTTTTGGAAGCCCATTGCTCATCGTGCCTTTCTACCTTCCAAAGTGTGAAATGGTTGCTTCTTTTGAAATCAGTTTTGCCAATTTATTTATTTTTTTGACGACTTAAAAAAAATATGGGACTTCCCTGGTGGTCCAGTAGTTGCCACGCCCTGCCTCTACTGCAGGCGCGGGTTTGATCTCTGGTCAGGGAACTAAGATCCTGCTGGCAGCATAATGTGGCCAAGAAAAAAATTTATTGGCTCAAGTAACTGAAAAGTTAAAGGGAGATTTAACCCGAGTTGATCCAGGAGTTTGAGTGGATTTTTCCTCCTCTTCATTGCTAACTCTGAGCCAGCTTATTGTTTTGTTTTTTAGCTTAGAAATGTTTTATTATTTTTGTTATTGTGATTAAAATGTGCATAACTCAGATTTGCCATTTTAACCATGTTTTAATGTATAGTTCAGTGATATTAAGTACATTTGCATTGTTCTGTAGCCATTGTGCATGCATGCTAAGTCACTTCTGCTGTGTCCAACTTTGTGACCCCATGAACTGTAGCTGTCCATGGGATTCTACAGGCAAGATACTGGAGTGGGTTGTCATGACCTCCTCCAGGGGTCTTCCTGATCCAGGAATGGAAATAGCATCTCTTATATCTCCCACGTTGGCAGGTGGGTTCTTTAACCACTAGGGCCACCGGGGAAGCCCATCACCACAATCCAACACCAGTACTGTTTCCTCTTCCTAAACTGAAATCCTACTCTCACAACAATAACTTGCATATTTCACAGCAGCATGAGCTGTGTCTGTGGTCCTGTTGTGTCTTCAGATCACATGACTTGTGGCATTTAGACAGCATCACTTATTCATCACTAGGTAAAATTTGGCCTCAGAAAAAAAAAAGGATTTTTCATATTATCCTAAATTTTCAGGATACTGCCTCACCACTTCTGAGCTGTGGTTGCTGTTGAACTGCTAGTTCACCTGTGACTGCTCTGGGGTGGGAGGCCAGGCATCTTTGGGGGACACACGTGGAGGTTAAGACCCAGGGTCAAGTGTAGGTGAAGGTCACCCCATCTAAAGCCTTGTTTGGGGTGGGAAGGGAGGAACGTCTCTAGCTGACACCAGGAAATAGCACCCCACAAACCTCTGGACATCAGCTCATTGTTTTTCTTCCTTTCTGAACTTCATGCCTTTTATTTCTTATTTTTAGACTTTTTATTTTGTATTGGGTATAGTCAGTTAACAGTGTTGTGATAATTTCAGATGGGCAGCGAAGCCATACATACACATGTATTTATTCTCCCCCAAAGGCCTCTCTCCTCCCAGGACTACCTTCCAAAGTGTGAAATGGTTGCTTCTTTTGAAATCAGTTTTGCCAATTTATTTATTTTTTTGACGACTTAAAAAAAATATGGGACTTCCCTGGTGGTCCAGTAGTTGCCACGCCCTGCCTCTACTGCAGGCGCGGGTTTGATCTCTGGTCAGGGAACTAAGATCCTGCTGGCAGCATAATGTGGCCAAGAAAAAAATTTATTGGCTCAAGTAACTGAAAAGTTAAAGGGAGATTTAACCCGAGTTGATCCAGGAGTTTGAGTGGATTTTTCCTCCTCTTCATTGCTAACTCTGAGCCAGCTTATTGTTTTGTTTTTTAGCTTAGAAATGTTTTATTATTTTTGTTATTGTGATTAAAATGTGCATAACTCAGATTTGCCATTTTAACCATGTTTTAATGTATAGTTCAGTGATATTAAGTACATTTGCATTGTTCTGTAGCCATTGTGCATGCATGCTAAGTCACTTCTGCTGTGTCCAACTTTGTGACCCCATGAACTGTAGCTGTCCATGGGATTCTACAGGCAAGAATACTGGAGTGGGTTGTCATGACCTCCTCCAGGGGTCTTCCTGATCCAGGAATGGAAATAGCATCTCTTATATCTCCCACGTTGGCAGGTGGGTTCTTTAACCACTAGGGCCACCGGGGAAGCCCATCACCACAATCCAACACCAGTACTGTTTCCTCTTCCTAAACTGAAATCCTACTCTCACAACAATAACTTGCATATTTCACAGCAGCATGAGCTGTGTCTGTGGTCCTGTTGTGTCTTCAGATCACATGACTTGTGGCATTTAGACAGCATCACTTATTCATCACTAGGTAAAATTTGGCCTCAGAAAAAAAAAAGGATTTTTCATATTATCCTAAATTTTCAGGATACTGCCTCACCACTTCTGAGCTGTGGTTGCTGTTGAACTGCTAGTTCACCTGTGACTGCTCTGGGGTGGGAGGCCAGGCATCTTTGGGGGACACACGTGGAGGTTAAGACCCAGGGTCAAGTGTAGGTGAAGGTCACCCCATCTAAAGCCTTGTTTGGGGTGGGAAGGGAGGAACGTCTCTAGCTGACACCAGGAAATAGCACCCCACAAACCTCTGGACATCAGCTCATTGTTTTTCTTCCTTTCTGAACTTCATGCCTTTTATTTCTTATTTTTAGACTTTTTATTTTGTATTGGGTATAGTCAGTTAACAGTGTTGTGATAATTTCAGATGGGCAGCGAAGCCATACATACACATGTATTTATTCTCCCCCAAAGGCCTCTCTCCTCCCAGGCTGCCACATAACACTGAGCAGAGTTCCCTGTGCTACACAGTGGGTCTTTATTGATTATCCATTTTAAATACAGCTCTGTGCACGTGTCCATCCCACACTCCCTAATTATCCCCCCCCCAATGTGTCCCCCTGGCAACCATAAGTTTGCTCTCCAAGTCTGTGAACTCTTTCTGGAGTATAGCTCATGTTAGAAAATGTGTGGGGGTCCTGTCCCAAGAGGCCTCTGCGTCGGCCCCATGGCCGGTGGGAGGCTATCCCTGGCACATGGCCCTCCCGCCTCCAGGTGCCAGTCTTTCATGGGACCAACTGTTCTCGTCACCTTCACTGGGCTCAAGGGCCCTGCCTGCCACGTTGTGTACGTTCACGAGCAACAGCCTCGCTGAAAACCTGGCTTTCAAAATCTCTCTGAACGAGAACAGCTTTCAGAATTTCTAATTTGTCTTTGGTCTTCCCAGGTGGCTCTAGTGGTAAAGAACTCACTTGCCAATGCAGGTTAGAGGTAAGAGACGTGGGTTCAGTCCCTGGGTCAGGAGGATCCCCTGGAGGAGGGCATGGAAACCCACTCCAGTGTTCTTGCCTGGAGAACCCCACAGATGAGAGGAGCCTGGTGGACTACAGTCCATGGGGTTGCAAAGAGCTGGATGTGACTGAGTGATTTAGCACATGTGTGCACGTGCACACACACACACACACACACACAATTTGTCTTTAATCCAGTGGTCCCAGAACAATTCTGGAGAGTAAAGTGGTCCCCTCTATGCACCCTGGTTTACTCTGTAAAGACCATGTTGGGAAACGGCAGTGTTTTTCTGTTTTAAAATAAGTAGGTTTGGAAGGAGCTGGGAAACTGTGGGGTAGAGTTACAAAATGACTGTAATTGTGGGGGAAGTATTTTCTTTCAATTTTGAAATACATTAAACAAGATATATAGTTTAGAGATAATTTGCTGTGGAGGAAGGCTCTTTCATCCTTGTGCGGGGGGGAGACACTTCTCCCTGTGGTCGTGGACATGGGGGCAGGGGACCCTAGGAGAACTTGATCTTGTTATCGCCCAAATTCAAAGCCGCCAAGAGGGGTGAAGTAATGGTGTGGGAGGAGAAAGCTCGTGCTTTTTCTCTCATAAGGAGCAGGAGGGTGCCGGGCTGAGCACGGCTTATCAGGAAGCGAAAAACAACCCTGTTGTCAGACTCCCTTGCTGCGGCTACTCATGGATGCTGGGGGCAGCCACCTAGGGGCAGGGGTCACCGAGGACGCCGTGATGGACGGCCCTTCTCTTTGTCTACACAGTTCTCATCAGCATCATGAACGAAGGTCCACTGAATGCCATGCAATGCCAAGTGCCAGGGAAGTCAGGACACAAAGATTCGTTCTCAGCCTCGCAAGGAGAGAGACAGAGTTCCTGTACAGCATGATACATGAGTAGTGCCTGGTCAGTGGCCAAAGCCAGAGGGCCCAGCCTGCCCCTGGAAGGAGATATCATGAGGGGGGGCTCCATCGGACAGGAGTTGCTATTGTTTAGTTGCTAAGTTGTGCCCGACTTTGTGAGCCTGTGGGCTGGAGCCCTCCAGGCTCCTCTGTCCATGGGATTTCTCAGGCAAGAACACTGAGTGGATTGCCACTTCCTTCTCCAGGGGATCTTCCCAAGCCAGGGATTGAACCCAGTCTCCTACATTGCAGGCAGATTCTTTACCACTGAGCCACCAGGGGAGCCTGGGGCAAGGGTTATAGCAGTGCTTATGGGCGGCACGGGGCTCAGACAGTCTTGGGTGGCTTAGTTGGAATGAGTCAAGAAGAAAGAGCACCCCAGCATAGACCTGCCTACAGAGGACAATAGAGTGAATCAGGCACTGGGGGTGGGGTGACATGGTGTGAGGGGGCAGTGGGACCAGGGCTGGCCTGATGGGAGCTCTGTGAAAGAGAAGGGAAGAGGGCCTGTGAGCCTGGAGGGTGAGCAGACTCTGTGCTCCAAGCGTTTGGACAATGGACGTCTAGGATGGTTCTGGGGGGTGAATAGCTGAAGCTTTGTTTTAGACAAACATGCTAGAGGTCCCCATTCATAGAGCCTGCTCCTCTTTCTCTGCTCGCCCTCTAGGTGACCAGCTGAGTCTGGGTTTACATCCCTTCTCAGGGCTGTCGGTTTGCATCTGTCCACCGGCAGGCATCTTTGTTCTGTCAGTGGTCTGAATGTCAGGCATACATTTGGCTGCTTCTAGAAAGACAAGGAGGTTGGCAAGCAGGGTGTGACTTTTCAGTTTGCTCCTCAGTGTCCCTGGATTTGGGCTTGCCAGGTAAAGAACCCATCCGCCAGTGCAGGAGATGCCGGAGACATGGGCTCAATCCCTGGGTCACTAAGATCCCTCGGAGGAGGAAATGACAACCCACTCCACTCTTCTTGCCTGGAGAAATCCCATGGACAGAGGAGACTGCTGGTCTGTAGTCCAGGGGCTTGCAAAGAGTCCGACATGACTTAGTGACTTGGATTCAGCTAACCTCAGGTTGTGTAGTACTGTAGTGTGTATTTATTGAAAAAAAATCTGTGTACACATGGACTTGTGCAATTCAAACCCACGTTGTTCATGTCAACTATACTATTACATGTAGTGTGTGTGTGTGTGTGTGTGTGTGTGCACTCACATGCAAAACATCAAATACCCACTACACCTGGAGTAGGAAGGGGCAGCCCACCCCAGTATTCTTGCCAGATAATCCCATGGACAGAGGAGCTTAGCGGGCTATAGTCTATGGTCCAAAGAGTAGGGATAGGGTTTACCAACACTAACACCTTCACACCCAGGATGGATTTTCTAGCTCCAAGTCACCCTTTGAGGAACTGCCTCATTTTGCACTGCTTTGTATAAATAAACACTATTGTTTAAGGCCAAAAATAAATAAATAAATACCAACTACACACTGTCTTCTATCCTGTATAAGCCTTCAGTCTGGAGCGCTTCCTGAACTCCAGACACTGCAGCCAGCTGCCTGCTTCATGTCTCCACCTGGACCTCAGTCATGGTGAACTTGATGCACCCCAGACTGAGCTCTCTCCCCAGCCTGTTCTTCCTGCAGCCCGCCTCCCACCACTGCATTCTCCCAGCCACTCAAGATGAAAATTCTGAGTCATCTCTGATACTTTTTTTTCTTTCACAACTGACACCTGGCCCATCAGTGATTCTGTTGTTTTCACCTTTGTGATATATCCAGAATCCATCTGCTTCTCTCCACCTGGCGCTCAAAGCCATCCTTACACCCTGTCTGGACCACTGCAAGTGATGCCCAGCTGGACTCCCTGTGTCTCTCCTCCCCCCACTGCAGGCTGTCCTCAGCATCCTCTGCAAACAAGTCAGGTCATTCCACTTCTCTGCTTCTTCTCAGTCTGATATTCCTAGTGTTTTTCATGGCTTACAAAGCTCTCCATGGTCTGGTCTGTGGTACCTCTGTAACTTCACTTCTAACCCAGATCACTCTGCTCACTTTCTCCTTCTTTATCAGACTGCTCAACATCCCTCAATCAAAGAGCATGTGCCTGCCCCAGGGCCTTAGCACTCATTGTTTTCTCTGCCCGGAACACTTGTCTCTGATATCTGCATGGCTAGCTTTTTCATCCCCATTCAGGTCCCTTCTTATAGAGGCTTTCCAGGGCCACTCTGTGTGAAAATAGTAGCTGTGTCTCTATCAGTTTTTTCTTTCTTTTTTTTTTTTTTTGCCAAACGGCATGTGGGATTTAATCCTTGACCAGGGATTGAATCTGCAGCCCCTGCATTGGAAGCATGGAGTCTTAACTACTAGACTGCCAGGGAAGTTCACCTTAAAAAAAAACAAACCCCTTTCATTTATTTATTTTTTACTGTGCTAGGTAGGTCTTTGTTGCTGTGCAGGCTTTTCTCTAGTTGTGGTGAGAAGGGGCTACTCTCTGGTAGCTGTGTGCAGGCTTCTCATTGTGGGGGCTTCTCTTGTTGCAGAGCACAGGTTCTAGGGAGTGAGGGCTTCAGTGATTGCGGCTGCTGGGCACCAGGCTCAGTAGTTGTGGTGCACGGGCGTAGTTGCTTTGCAGCATGTGGGATCTGCCAGACCAGGGATTGAGCCTATGTCTCCTGCCCTGGCAGGTGGATTCTTTACCACTGAGCCACCAGGGAAGCCCCTCATGCCTTTTTTTTTTTTTGATAACCAAGAAATAAGCTTCATATCATGGGACCTTTATTAAAATATCAAAGGTTAGGAAAGGTTTTAAACAAAACATTTCTATTCCAGGGGCTTGCCCAAGCTTTTAAAATTAATTTCTAGCTCAGTGGAGTTTATAGAAGAATTTCATCTGCCTTTGCAGTGATGAGGATTTGAAGCCTGTTGTTATCTAAGACATTTTGTGAACAATTGCCATAACATAACCCTCTATCATTCTTTACTCCTTAACTAACCCTGCTTATTTCTGTTTTACTTATCACCACTTGACATTACTCTTGTGAATTGTTTCCTTGCTTTTAAGGAGATATGTGAGAGCAAAGAACTTTGCTATGTCTTATTTTTATGATTAGCACCAGGACTTTAAACAGTTCTGGCATTGGAAGCTTCTCAGTAAGCTTAATTAATTTCGTAGAAATCTGGGGCAGGGGGTCTGGCCTGGGAAGACGTTGTGTACTACTTGGTGATCTTCATATGGCATGGTAAAGGCCTAGACCGGAGGGGCGACCTCAGGGGAATAGAGGAAGGAATAAACAGAGAAAGGGCATTTGTTTATTTATCCTTTTCCATTATGGTTTATTACAGGATATCAAGTACAGTTCCCTGTGCTACACAGTAGGGCCTTGCTGTTTATCCATTCTCTATATAGTATTTGCATCTGCTAATCCCAAGCCCCCTATCTTTCCCTGCCCACCCTTTACCTCCGTGGCAGCCAGTGTGCTCTCTATGTCTGCGAGTCTGTGTCTATCTCACTGAGAAGTTCATTTCTGTCATATTTTGGACTCCACATATAATGATATCATATGGCATTTGTCTTTCCCTTTCTGACTCAGTTTACTTCAGATGATTATTTTGGGGCCCATCTATTCTGTTGCACATGGCATTACTTCATTCTTTTTTATGGCTGAGTAATATTCCATTGTATATACGTACCATCGCTTTATCCGTTCAGCAGCTTGGTGGAAAACATTACCCAGGGGGGATGGAGAAGGAATTACCATTTTTGAAATAGCCACCTAGACTCACCTGTGTAGGTAGAATGCAGCTTTTCATATTAAGTGCAGATGGACTGAGACAATTTACACATAATGTGATAAATGCAGTGGGAATGATTTCTATCCCCTTTCCCTCTCCTTCCTGGGACCTTCGTGCATATATCTACAACACACGCTCACAGGGGACTTTTTGTTTTTTAACCTTTTATTTTATATTAGAGCATAGCCGAGAGCAATGTGACAGTTCCAGGTGGACAGCAAAGGGACTCAGCCATACACATAATGCATCCATTCTCCCCCAAACTCCCCTCCCATGGAGGCTGCTATATAACGTTGAGCAGAGTTCCCTGTGCTGTACTATACAGTAGGGCCTTGTTGGTTATCCATCCTAAATACAGCAGCCTGTACATGTCTATTCCAAACTCCCTAACAGTCTGCCCCCCCCCCAACCCTTCCCCCATAACCATAAGTTCTTTCCAAAGAGGGCATTTTCACATACAACTCAAGACCATGAAGAAGCCTTTCTAGCAGGAGAACACAGAGGAACCCTGCCCCCCTGAGTTTAATTTTGCTGTCTGATTGTCTTGTGGTTACTCTATCCTGAAGCCAGACCACAGCGAGCACCTCCCCCGCCCCCAGTGACCACACCAAAGTCGGGGAAGGGGCCATGGAGAACAAAGGAGCTTCCCCCAGCACCCATGAGAGGGTGACCACAGGAGCCTGGCTTGGGATGGGTGCCTTCCAGCTCCCACCCCGGCCGCAACTGTGGATTCTGCCAGAGCTGGAACATCTGGCCTGGCATGAAGCAAGGGATGGCTCTGCATACCTTTGGACACTGAGAGTACTTGAGTAACCACCAGTAACCACGGGAGAGGGTTACTGCTCCCCCCCCTCCCTCAACTGGAGGCTTGGTGACACTGCTGGCCCACCAGCCACATTTCCAACAAGCAGCCCTGTGAATGGGCAATGTTGATTTGGCCTCTCACCCGCTGTCACCACCTATCTCCCTCTCAAGTAATGAGTCCCGTGAGTCTGTGATTTGGAAACTGTGGGTTCAGTGAAAAAGGGAGATTTCTGGATTTTGATCATCTTTCTCGCTATTTTTCAGAATGGAATAACTCATTATAGGATGAGAGCTGACTGACTATGTAGGTTCTGTAGCTGGAGGGTCAGACTGGCGTGGGTTGGGATGCTGGCCTTCCCCGGGGCCCTCTGTTGCCTCCTTTGACTGTTGGAAACCATCGTTTTGTATCTGCTCCACTAGAAGAGCACCAAGCCCTGTGTCTGGCCCCTGGGGAGGGAGTTCTAGTACCTGGAGGTCATCACTACCCTGGTGCCTGGGGATGTGATGCAGGAGTCTGCTGAAACGTTATAGCATGCATTGGAGGAAGACCTGGACCAAGCCTTGATCAAGAGAAGACAGGAGCCGCAAGCTCCGGGCACCAGCTCCACCAGGAAGATAGGGGCGGGACACTCAGGGCGTGGGCCTCTCTGGAGCTCCACCTCCTTGGTCCAAATCAGTTATCAACCCGTGTCTCAGGGCATATGATGACTCAGGGGACTGGCTTGCGGTAGACATGCAGGACCACTGCCAAGAGTAAAAGAGGGCAAGGGAGTAGGTAATACAGGCCCTGATGCCTCTCTGTGGGTTTTGAAATAGGTGGGTGAACTATTTGGGTTTTGGGGATTTGTCATTTGACTCTGGTGATCTTAGAAAGTCAGCCCTGCCTCTCTGGCCTCAGTGGGCTCTTGAATTTCATGAGTGACTGGATCACAGTCATCTAATAGAATACTTTTGAGGTAGACTTAGTAAACACTGTGTGCATTGTTCAGGGAGGGTGAGATGCAAGTGGTGAGGCCACACCCTCCGGAAGCAACGGGTCTGTCCATCATGGCCTCTCCCTGAAATCTTCAAAGCTGAGACCCCCGGAGGAATGTCTGGGCTTCAGCTGGAAGCATCTGCCTTTAACTTAGCCCTGTAGGGACTTAAAATCTAATTCTTTATAGAATTTTCCCCCAGGAATTTCAGATATTCTTGAAAACATGACATACACGTAGTAGGTACTTTCCTTGCCATGAGACACTCCCCCAAAACACAAAGCCAATCCTACACATAAAAACTTCTCCTGAGTCTGACATGAAGAAATCACATGTTCTGAAAACCTCAGGTTTTCTTTATAAACTTCCAGTCCTGATATCTATGGTTCCTTATTCTTGTCAGCACTGTTTTCTAATTTCCTTCATCATCATGGGCTTCATCACTGGCAATTTTTCTTTCTTTTTTTTTTTAACTTTTTATCTTGTATTGGGGTACAACCAATTAACCATGCTGTGATAGTTTCAGGTGAACAGCAAAGGGGCTCAGCCATGAGCCATGTGTATCCATTCTCCCCTAAACTTTACTCCACGCTCATTGGCAATTTTTCTTAATCAGGCTTCAGGTTTACAAAACTCTCCTTTACATTTTAGTGGAGCAATCTCCACATTTTAGTGGAGACATGTCCACAATGCAAGGAAAGAATCCAGATCAAAAGAATGTTAGAAGAGTCTCTAAAGAGAAAAAAAAAAAGAAAAAAAAAAGAATGTTAGCTGAGTCTCATGATGCTTTTGGTTTTTTGTCTCGATTTTTTCCAGTGCTTTTTCACGATAAGCTTCCTTTGTTTTCATCAGTGCATTGCCTTGTTTTCATATACTTTTTTTTTTTTAATCAAGCTGCTAGACTGATAGAAGACTATACTGAACACAGAGGTTCTCTTGGAGTAGTTTCATCCCTTAACTATTTGCTGTTGATAAACTTATCACAACCAAGTTCTTCTATCAGAGAACTAGTAACCTGAGACGCAATCAGAGCTATAGTAAATGTGAAAATATAAAAATCCATCCTCGGAGGGTTCTTCTGATATTGGCATCAAACACTGCTCTACAGGCCTCTGCAGATTGCCTGCAGCTTCCACCAAGCTCCCAGGCTCTTGCCTCCCTCTGCCTCCTGCTTGTTGGATGTTGCTCTCTACAGGTAGCTCAGACACTGGGTTCAGCTTGGCCCCTCCCAGAATAATTAGTATAAAATGACAGCATGAGTGTGGGTGTGTCCTGGCACATCTCTGTACACTTCTGTAATGTTTGCATGAATGAGGACTTATCTATTACTTGAGTATTTAATTAATACATGATAAGAAAACAATAGTACAAGAATGAAGGGAGAGAGTATTGTAGCAGGCCCAGCAGTGAGTTGAGTTTCCCTGGGTGAGTTCCCTTCCAGAGTTGGTTTTGCGTTTCTAGGAAGCCTGTGATCAGGGATCAGACCTGTGTCCCCTGCATTGGAAGGCAGATTCTTAACCACTGGACCATCAGGGAAGTCCTTGATGCTCATTTTTTGCTGCAGCTGGTGCTGTCCTGGGTCACGTGGAGCCTGATTGTGGAGTGAAAGTGAAACTTTTAGTCATTCAGTCTTGTCTGACTCTTTGTGACCCCATGGACAGTAGCCCACCAGGCTCCTCTGTCCATGAGATTTTCCAGGCAAGAACACTGGAGTGGGTTGCCATTCCCTATTCTAGGGAATCTTTCCGACTCAGGTATCTATTGAACCTGGGTCTGCTACGTTGCAGGCAGATTCTTCACTGTCTGAGCCAGTAGAAGCCAGGGAAGACAGCAGAGTGGAGGAGGCTTATTCCTTATTCCTTAAGGCATATCTGCCTCTCCTCCTGCACTCACCCACCTAACCAGGGTGGTTTCTCTGAGAACCCAAGGAAAGTGCTGGCCCAGCTCCACTGGAGAGGCAGAGGGTCTGTGCAGCCTGCCTGACAACCCGTGGGCCTGGGTTAAGAGCTGTGTCTCAGGGAAGTACCTGCTCCCTGAGCCATGAGATGTGTTCTCTGCCCTCCTTCACCCAGCCACAAGCAGCCGGGAACCCCTAGAAGGAGAAAGTGGGCCTGGTGGTGCTCAAGGTGAAGGAGGGACGGTCCTGAGCCCCAGAGGTGGCTGGAGCTGAAGGGTGGCTGCTGCTGGCAGGGTTCCAAGCGACTTCAGAGTCACAGGGAGACAGGAGCACAGAGCTGGGGGACCCTGAATGCCCAGCTGAGATGAGCGAAAGACACTAGGCATTTCCTACACACACTAGGCACTTCTGCTAATCCTTCCAACCTGCTGAAAGCAACTCATCAGCTGGCAGAGGGCACATTATGGTTGGGCCCAGGGATTGGGAGGGGCTTCCTTGGTGGCTCAGTGGTAAAGAATCTGCCTGCCAATGCAGGAGACACTGGTTCGATCCCTGGAACTGGAAGATCCCCTGGAGGAGAAAATGGCAACCCACTCTAGTATTCTTGCCTGGAGAATCCCGTGGACAGAGGAGCCTGTCCATGGGGTTGCAAAAGAGTTGGACACGACTGAGGGACTAAACAACAACAACAATCAGGGTCTGGAGACAGTGTCTGCCCCTCTTCGAGGGTCTTTCTCCTTCTGCTCCTTCCTCTCTCTCCAGCCTGGTTGCTGTTGCATCACAGGAGTTATAGACACCCTTGCTTTTGTCCTGAACAAAGTCTGGAGTGGCTTGCTGATGTTTTGCCACACTGCTGGCATTTGGAGTGGCAGGGCTCTCTGCCCCTCCAGCTTGAACATGGCCTGTGTTGGCCGTGGGTATCTGCCTGTTCCTGTGTCTACTTGACAAATGTGGCAGCAGGAGGCCCTCTGCTGCCACATTTCCGGGCAGCAGGGAGGCCAACAGCCCGGGATTTGGAGACAGCCTGACCTATGCTCAGGTTCGAGCCATTTGTCTGCTGGCTGGCCCTCCAGCTCCTTGTCAGTAAGAGGGGGTCTCAGTAGAAGCCATGAGGCGAAGCTGCTGAGCATGAAAGTAGCTCACTGTTTCAGAGTTTAGTTTAGTCAGAACACACTGACCCTAAATGCCTAAACCCTCATCACAGCTGGTGACTGTGCTGGGCGCACAGCACTGGAGTTGGCAGCTGTGCTGAGGAGTTAGCGAGATTAGGGTTGGTGTATTTCTGACTCACTCCTCTGGGCAAAATTGCCTCTCAGTTTGCTCCCTTCCTTCTCGTCTCTAGACACAGACTTTTCTTTGAAAACTTGGAACGGGGTTATTTACTAATAGGGAGCTGAGTCTGGTGCATCAGCAGGCTTCTTTTTTGACTTATTTGGTTTGGGCTGTGCGGGGTCTTCGCTGCTGCTCGGGCTTTGCTCTAGCTGCGGCGAGTGGGCCTCTCACAGCGGCGGCCTCCCTGGTTGTGGCTGCTGGGCTCCAGGCATGCAGGCTCCGTGGCCGTGGCACGCGGGGCTTAGCTGCCCCATGGTGTGTGGGGTCTTCCTGGACCAGGACTGAATCTGTGTGTGCTGCACTGGCAGGTGGATTCTTGACCACTGGGCCCCCAGACTTCTTCATGAAACCCAGTGCTGGCTGGCAGACACCATGGTGACCGCTCAGTCATCCCGGAGCCCATCTCCATGGGGGCCCCGGGGGTGGATGTGCACTGGCCGTTAGCCGAGTCCTCAGCCTGGGAGGAGAGGCTCCTGTGACCTTGTCAGGGTGGCAGGGCAGGGCAGGAGGGCTGTGTTAGGACCTGTGTGAACCGAGCCTGTGGCTACTTGACTTGATGGGGACGGGGGCAGCTGTCTCTTTCCTTGGAAAGTTCTTTGCAAGTCTGAGGAGTGGAATAAAGACTCTGCACATAGTTCTCCCCACGCTGACTCACCTGTGGTTTCTGTTCCCAGAACCTCCTCTGTGGTGTGAGCCGCGTGGGCCCTGCTTCTCCCACGGCTGAGCTGGGCCCTGCCCACCCTTCACCTGTCCTTCCAGGGAACCCTTCTGGGTGTGTGCTGTGCCCTTTCCTAGTGGTTGAGAAAGGAAATGGAGAGGGATTGTGTTCTTTTGCATCATTTCAAACATTTTTAGTTCAAGAAAAACAACCACAGCAGAACCAACCTTCTAGAAACTTCTTGTGCCCTGCTGAATCCACCACACCCAGATTCTGCCTCCAGGCACTCTGCACACAACCTCTGTGCTCGCCTGGCTCTCAGCCCACGAATCCTCCCACCGCCACTGGCCAGGGCAGTGGTTTACATCTCCCTTTTAAAAAATTTGAGGTATAGTTGACTGGCTGTGTTGTGTTAATTTCAGGTGTACAGCAAAGTGATTTGGTTATACACAGACATATTCTTTTGCAGATTTTTTTTCCATTATGGCCATTTTTTCCATTTTTTTAATCCATTATCCAGGATACTGGATATAGTTCCTTATGCTATACAGCAGGATCTTGCTGTTTAACTAGTGTTTATACAGTAGTTTGTTAATCCTAAACTCATTTACCCTTTTCTCCCAGTTTCCCATGTAGCAACTGTAAGTTTGTTTTCTATGTCTGAATCTGTATGTGTTTTGTACAGAAGCTCATTTGCATCGTATGTTAGAGTGCACAGATAAGTGATATCATATGGCGCTTGTTTCTCTCTGACTGGTGCCATTTAGCATGATGCTCTCTAGGTCTGTTTGCGTTGCTGCCAATTGCATTATTTCATTATTTTTTGTGGCTGAGTGATATCCCATTACAACACATCACACCTTTATCCATCCCCTTGCCGATGGACATTGCGGGAGCCTCCGTGGCTTGGCTCTTGTAAACAGTGCTCCCGTGAGCATTGTGGGGGGTGTTATATCTCCCTTTTTATTAGTTTATGGCATATTGCCCCAACTGGACTATGATAAACTCTGACGTTTTCAAAAGGTCTCTGTAAAAGCAAATCATACTCACCATAAATGAAAATAATTCCAAAAGAAAAATGCAAGAAAGAACATTCATTTGGGTTGAAATCCAGCCCCAGAGACAAGCACTGCCCACGTTCATTGCCCAACCATTGCACAGATGGGGCCATACCAGCTACTGCTTCGTGGGAGCTCACCAGCACCATGCCTCTGTATTTCTTCCCTACTTCCCCATCTTGACTCTGGGGTCAAACATTCAGTATAATATTTTTCAAGAAGTAGGTTTCTAGCAAGCCTTGATTAACAGCCTCAACATATGATTTGACACATATTCCTTGAGAGGCAGAATGATGAGTGTGGTTACAAACACCCGTTGGGTAGCCAAACTTCCAGGGTTTGGAGCCTGACTATACATGTCTGAGCTGGGCAAGAAACATAAACTCTCAGTGCCTCGATTTCCTCATCTCTAAAACAGGATTAGTCACAGTGCCTACTGAGCTGGTGCTCAGTTGCGTTTTGAACAATGCCTGGCATGTGGCAAAGGTTTGGTGAGACTGGTGCCACTTAACATTAGAACATGCTTACATAACCATGTTTCCACATCGTTAAATAGCCTTGAAAAACATCATCTCAGACTTGCTGCTGTTTCTTCCATCTTATGGACGTAAACATAATTTATATAACCATTCCCAACTTATAGGACAAATATACAGGGCCAACTTTTTTACAACTGTATATAAAGCTCCAGTGAAAGTCTTTGCAGATCAATCCAAGTTTGTGAAGAGAGGTCAAGATATGACTGGTTACTTAAAGAGCTCTAGGACAAAAAGCAGAAAGAAAATGCATGAATATTAAGAATTTCCCTGGGGTCCCACCCTGTGGAAACAACGAGTATGATGCTCAAACAAGTATCGCAATTTAATGCGATATGTGGAATCCAGAAAAATGGTGCTGATAAACCTCTTTCCAGGGCAGGAACAGAAATGAAGACATAGAGAATGAACACGTGGATGCAGATTCGGGGTGGAGAAGAGGTGAGGCTGGAATGAACCGGCAGAGAAGTACTGACATGAATAGACCGCCATGTGTGAAACAGACAGCTAGTGGGAAGCTGCTGTATAGCACAGGGAGCTCAGCTTGGGGCTCCTGATGACCGGGCGGGGGTGGCGGCCAGGTGGGAAGGGGATCCAGGAGGGAGGGGGTCACTGTATACTTACACCTGAGTCACTTTGCTGTACAGCAGCAACTAACACAAGACTGTACAGTAATTATGCATCAATTAACACAAATGCTCATTCGATGTAAAAAAATAAAAAGCCAATGAATGACAGAGTTAAGGAGCTCTTTTCTAGAATGTTCCACTAACTTTCTTGGCTTCATTAAGTCTTCACTAGAATCTTTATTATTTTCACCTGTAGGGCCACCATGTTTTAAAGACCATCTGTCCAGGTAAAAGTCATGCACATCACCTAAGTCGAGATAAGTGGTCATCGGCATGGATGTGCAGACCTTTGGACAATAGTCATTATGACTCCTTGCTTTTCTCTCTTTCTGGTCACCAGCCAGCATGTCCTGTGCCTCATGGGGCCTGGCTGGACGCTCCCCTCCAAGGAGTGTCAAAGTTGTCCCTTTACACATCATTCTAAGTCTGTAGATGCTGAAGGAGGCAGTCTTAAGGTGTCCAGAGAGGGGGTCTTGGCATTTTGGAGTGATTTTTTTTCTCTTTGCTTGAGATTCAGAGTATTTTTTTTCCTGCTGATGGCTGGGTTTGGAGACTCAGGGGTGAGATAGACTCTGAGTGCTGCAGAAATGGAACATTACGACTCTCAAATTCAAGGTTATTTCTTTTCAATATCCATAAAAATGATTTGTAGAAATGTCTTGGCTAAAGACATGGCTGCATGTGTGCAGCCGGCCGTCCAGCAGACAACACCTGTGTTTCTGATGAGAGGCGTCAGAGGGCACCTGGGGAGGCTGCTCAAAGAGGCCCTCCGGGGAGAAGACCCTCTGGACTGCCCCACCCTCACCTTCTCCGGGAGATGCCCAGAGCTGAGAGCCACCCTGTGGCAGAGGCTCGAGCATTAGACCTGCAGATCCTTTTTCTTCAGGGCACTGACCTCTGCCAGGTGCAGCTGGAAAGTAAGAAGCTGCGTGTTCCTCCTGCCGCCTGCGTGTGTGACTGCAGGCCAGCGACGGACAGCTCTCTGATGCCTTTGGATGGGACTGGAGGCCCAACTGCTGCCCATAGGGCCCTGAACACATTACATCATCTCCTTCAGCTTCAGCTTCTTCATCCATTCTTGCTGTTCGGTCACTCAATTGTGTCTGACTCTTTGTGAGCCCATGGACTGCAGCACGCCAGGATTCCCTGTCCTTTACCATCTCCCAGAGTTTGCTCAAACTCATGTCCATTGAGTCGATGATGTTATCCAACTATCTCATCCTCTGTCACCCCCTCCACGGCCTGCCTTCAATCTTTCCCAGCATCAGGGCCTTTCCCAGTGAATTGGCTCTCTGCTCAGGTGGCCAGACTATTTGAGCTTCAGCTTCAGCATCAATCCTTTCAATTAATATTCAGAGTTGTTTTCCTTTAGGATTGACTGGTTTGGTCTCCTTGTTGTCCAAAGGATTCTCAACAGTCTTCTCCAGCACCACAGTTCGAAAGCATCAGTTCTTTGGCTCTCAGTCTTCTTTATGGTTTAATTCTCACATCCATCCATGAATACTGGAAAAACCGTAGCTTTGACTATACAGACCTTTGTCAGCAAAGTGATATCTCTGCTTTTTAATGTGCTGTCCAGGTTTGTCATAGCTTTTCTCCCAAGGAGCAAGTGTCTTTTAATTAAAATGGGCAAAACTGGCCACCTTTTAAGTTGGCTGTGATCCTGTTGAAACAAGCTGCGACCTGGGACCCTTTGCTGCAGTGATGCAATGCTTGCACCTGGATACACCTCTCCTGGAGCAACAAAATACAAAGAAACTGTATGTGATTAAAAATAACCGCCTGCAAGCGCAGTTGGGGCAAATTGAGGACATTGAGGTACAAAGATACCAAAAGGCCTAACTTGGAGTGAAAGTGAAAGCCGCTCAGCCAACTCTTTGCGACCCCAAGAACTATACAGTCTGTGGAACTGTCCAGGCCAGAATTCTGGAGTGAGTAGCCTTTCACTTCTCCAGGGGATCTTCCCAACCCAGGGATTGAACCGAGGTCTTCCGCACAGCAGGCAGATTCTTTACCAGTTGAGCCACAAAGGAAGTCCAACTTTGAAAAGTGGGAGCAAAAGCAGGGTACTGCGCATGCCCCCTGCATGCAACAAGCCACCCCTCTAGATCAACCCCTGGACGCACCCCTACCCTCACACAAATAAGGAATCAGCTCACGCCCCGCCTGGGGGAGAGAGGAAACAAGGCAGCCTGTTGCTGGTTCTCAGCCCCCTCTGCTGCAGCAGGGGCCCCCATAAAGCCTTACCTGAATTTCTTGCCTGGCCTCTGATTACTTTCTATTGATTAAAGAGGCCAAGAACCCTGGTCCATAACACTGTATCGAAATCTAGTGAGAACGCTTAGCAGGCCCTCGTCAAATGTTAGTTTCTTGTGCCTCATCCCAGAAAACAATCAACTGAGAGGCAGAGGTAACAAGCTCAACTGGGAGGCAGGGTTTGAATGGAGGGGGTTCCCAGTACCTGGAGTGACCTTCGACCTCCGAAGGAGATGTTTTTTGAGCAGAGTCAGATTTCCTTATGCCCTAGGCTGAGCTCACATGACACGTGCGTAGAGGGGTAGCTCTTGCAGGTGGGGTTTTGACCCCCTGGCCCCTGCTCACCCAGGGCCCCAGAGAGCTCCATATGCCTGCGCTTTGTTTCTTCTTAGAGTCCCAGCCGTTACCTCGCTGTGAGGTCCTGAGCACCCGAGTCTCGCTGGCTTATGGGGAGGCCCCTGGGAGTCTGAGTGGGCTGGGCCCCTGCAATCCCCCAGGGGCCCAAAACCAGAGTAGGCATAACAGAGCAGCTGGGTGGAGGGTCTGGGCGCCCAAGAGCAGTGCTGGGCAGAGGGCAGGTGGAGGTGGGGCTGCCGCCTCTTATGCCACCCCAAGGTTCTGCTAGGACCCGAGGGGGAAATGAATGGGGTAGATGGTCCCAGTACCCCCTGCCCCGCTGCCCTCCCTGGGGGTGGCGTGGGAAACAGGCAACCTTGTGACGCATTGAGCCTGTAGTCCTGACCAAGGAAGGCAGCCTGGGCTTGGGGGCCAGGCCCAGTTCCCCGCAGGTGTGACCACGTGCCCTGAGCTGTATACACAGAGTATGACAAGTCTGAGAGGGCTCTGGGGCCTGGGCTGGCTTGGTGCTCTGGTGGACGCTGGACTCGTGGCTAGTGCAGGGCCCTGCTCTCCAGAAAAGGGCCTTGACTTGTGTCTGATATGTGCCAGACCCTCTGCTCGTGGGGGGGTCCCAGGGTCCCAGACTGAGTTAGAGCTTGCTGACACAAGTTTCCAGAATTGGGTGAATGTTGTGCTGAATATTTACTTTTTTAAAGACAGAAAAAACAGTGTATTTCTCTGGCTGTAAAAGGCAGTCTTCACAGCTATTCCTGGTGTGTAGGAGAGTGAGCTTTCTCAAAGTTTTCGCGAAGTTTTCTTAAAGGAAACCTCTCACTGGTTCTCTCAGGTGTGGCACTTGGCTACTGGGAACAGACACAGTTTATCTTACAGAGAACACTGTTTTGCAAGAGGTTTCCCACAATTATGGTCTGAGGGAGGGTCCCTGCCAGCTTGTCTTAGTCACTTGAGCTTAAGGGAAAATTGGGTGGTGTTTTTTTTTGGCTGTTCTTTTATTCTTTTTTTTTTTTTTTTTTTCAAATCTGAAAGCAAGAGCCGTCTGGGAGCAGGCACATGTGGGTACTCACCCCCAGTTAGGGAAACAGAAGGACTGCTGACTGGCGTTCCTGTGCCCCTGAATGTGGCTGACGGCTTTGGGTGGGATGTCACCAAGCACTCAGGCTGGGGGTGAGTCAGAAATCCTTGGGTCTCTTGTGGCTTTCTTCATGGTTTTGGTGTGACTATTAACTTGTTTTTACTTCACAAGAAAAACAGGTGTTTGGGTGTCTGTTTGAAATACTGCCATCTTGCTCATGTCCTGGCCCCACGGCTGCCCCAGGTTGACACAAATAGGTAACTTGAGAACCGGGCACCACCAGCAAACCCTTTAGACAGACGGGGCGTCCCTGCGCACTGACGCTGTCTTAAACCCCAGATCCTGTGATGTTCGTGAAGGGGAAGGTGCATTTGGAGTAACCAGTGGCTTGAGAAGTTTACAGTGCTCACTCGTCGGATCCCCGCAGATCCCTCTGGAGTGAGTGCCCACTTTGGAAGTGTGTGCTCTGACCTTGGCCTTGATTTTCCACCTGCCACCTGGATGAGCCGATAGCTCCCACCTTGAGCCCTGTTGCCTTTTGGTTGGAAATCAGGGTAGCACATTTGTCCAAATGCTGCTCTGGGCTTTCTTCTACTTGGCCAGACATTGTGTCATCTCCACATCTGCCGATGCCCATTTGCATGCGCTCTGCATCGGGGGTACCAGGAGACTCTCCTACTTCCACCACCTCCCCTGTTCCCAGGCTGCAGTTGCCTTCAGCTTCCCCGGGGCCCTCAAGCCTGAAAGAATGGATGTGAGGCTTTCCAGCTCAGATCTTCAGAAAGGAGAACAGTTGGCTCCAATCAAGTCTGTTCTGTTCACAGACTTGTGAAAGGGAAGGGGCACACCAGTTTGAACCCTCAATTCTGGGACTGGAGGTGTCTGGGATCTGCTAGAAAAAGATAAGGGGCCTTAAAAAAACCAATAAGAGTTAAATGTGGCCCCAAGTGTCCTCCTGCCTTACAGCTGATCTGTGGCCCTTAGATGTGAGATTCTGCGAGACTGGGGTTTTCATCTGCAGCTCGGAGCAGGGGTGGTTGGTCTGCCCAACCATGACTGTCCAGCATGTCCCTTTCCTGTACTCTGCCACCAAGCCAGGCCCCAAGGCTGTGGGGACCACGAGCAATCGTGGACATTCTTGTTGATGACAAAGAGCTTAAAAAATTTGCAGCTGGCAGGAAGAATCAGGGCAGCTGGTGAGTCAGAGGCTCGGGATTGTAGAAATAATGTCATTTCCGAGGGAGATGGTGCTGCAGCGGGAGAAACAGCTGCTCCCAGTCGCCTTTGCTCTCTTTCTTGCTGTGTCCACAGTCCTTGAATTTGCCTGATGCATAGCAGCTGGATGATTTCATTCTTTCCTATTTGGGAGGTAAGAGGCAGTGCAGGGTGGGATGCTAGATGCAACACAGCCTCTGCCAGGGCCATCTTTTACCTTCTCTCTCCCACATATAATTATTTAGGGGACCTGGAGGGGTGCAATCAAGAAGGTTTACACCATCAGATTGGGCTTCCTGGGCACCCTCCCTGGCTGGATGGACTTCCTGTGGGAGGTAGACCTGGAGCCAGGAGTGGGGAGAGGGGATGCCAGCTTGTGGATAAAGTGTTATCTCCAGCCCTTCCTCACCAGAGGGTGAAACTTCATCAGGATGAAGCCCAGCGCCAGCTGGAAGCTGCCTTTGCAGCAAACGGGAGATTCCTTCCGTCTCTGAAATTCTCATGCTCAGGGGGAGCTGTCCCTCTAAGGCCTGTGGTCAGGAGAAGGGACTGTGTGTTGAGGATGTGTGGGGAGGAGCAGAGGCTCATCCCCCAGGCAAGGAAGCCAGAATGAGCTATAGTGCAAAAGGCCTTCGGAAAGACTGGAAATTTCTCAGGTGCTGGGGACTTGGTAGATTTCCAAGTTGTGGATGAGGCTGCTGAGTGAGGCCTCTGCCCCACAGACCACACTCATCTAGTGTAGAGATGGTCTGCTAGTCTTCTGGCCACTCAGGAGGTGTTTGTCATACTAGTGGGGACCATGAAAACCCCGAAACCCAAAGGCTCAGGCCCAGAGGTGGACAAAAGTCTTAAAATGCACAAGAGTGCCTCCCAAGTTTTTCTTTGATTTGACCGTCATTGACGGAGCACCTGTTATACCAGGGGAACTGCACGTGTGTGTGCTAAGTGTCCTGTCTGACTCTTTGGAACGATGCCCATTTGCATGCGCTCTGCATCGGGGGTACCAGGAGACTCTCCTACTTCCACCACCTCCCCTGTTCCCAGGCTGCAGTTGCCTTCAGCTTCCCCGGGGCCCTCAAGCCTGAAAGAATGGATGTGAGGCTTTCCAGCTCAGATCTTCAGAAAGGAGAACAGTTGGCTCCAATCAAGTCTGTTCTGTTCACAGACTTGTGAAAGGGAAGGGGCACACCAGTTTGAACCCTCAATTCTGGGACTGGAGGTGTCTGGGATCTGCTAGAAAAAGATAAGGGGCCTTAAAAAAACCAATAAGAGTTAAATGTGGCCCCAAGTGTCCTCCTGCCTTACAGCTGATCTGTGGCCCTTAGATGTGAGATTCTGCGAGACTGGGGTTTTCATCTGCAGCTCGGAGCAGGGGTGGTTGGTCTGCCCAACCATGACTGTCCAGCATGTCCCTTTCCTGTACTCTGCCACCAAGCCAGGCCCCAAGGCTGTGGGGACCACGAGCAATCGTGGACATTCTTGTTGATGACAAAGAGCTTAAAAAATTTGCAGCTGGCAGGAAGAATCAGGGCAGCTGGTGAGTCAGAGGCTCGGGATTGTTAGAAATAATGTCATTTCCGAGGGAGATGGTGCTGCAGCGGGAGAAACAGCTGCTCCCAGTCGCCTTTGCTCTCTTTCTTGCTGTGTCCACAGTCCTTGAATTTGCCTGATGCATAGCAGCTGGATGATTTCATTCTTTCCTATTTGGGAGGTAAGAGGCAGTGCAGGGTGGGATGCTAGATGCAACACAGCCTCTGCCAGGGCCATCTTTTACCTTCTCTCTCCCACATATAATTATTTAGGGGACCTGGAGGGGTGCAATCAAGAAGGTTTACACCATCAGATTGGGCTTCCTGGGCACCCTCCCTGGCTGGATGGACTTCCTGTGGGAGGTAGACCTGGAGCCAGGAGTGGGGAGAGGGGATGCCAGCTTGTGGATAAAGTGTTATCTCCAGCCCTTCCTCACCAGAGGGTGAAACTTCATCAGGATGAAGCCCAGCGCCAGCTGGAAGCTGCCTTTGCAGCAAACGGGAGATTCCTTCCGTCTCTGAAATTCTCATGCTCAGGGGGAGCTGTCCCTCTAAGGCCTGTGGTCAGGAGAAGGGACTGTGTGTTGAGGATGTGTGGGGAGGAGCAGAGGCTCATCCCCCAGGCAAGGAAGCCAGAATGAGCTATAGTGCAAAAGGCCTTCGGAAAGACTGGAAATTTCTCAGGTGCTGGGGACTTGGTAGATTTCCAAGTTGTGGATGAGGCTGCTGAGTGAGGCCTCTGCCCCACAGACCACACTCATCTAGTGTAGAGATGGTCTGCTAGTCTTCTGGCCACTCAGGAGGTGTTTGTCATACTAGTGGGGACCATGAAAACCCCGAAACCCAAAGGCTCAGGCCCAGAGGTGGACAAAAGTCTTAAAATGCACAAGAGTGCCTCCCAAGTTTTTCTTTGATTTGACCGGCATTGACGGAGCACCTGTTATACCAGGGGAACTGCACGTGTGTGTGCTAAGTGTCCTGTCTGACTCTTTGGACCCTATGGACTGTAGCCCGCCAGGTTCCTCTGTCCATGAGATTCTCCAGGCAAGAATACTGGAATGGGTTGCCATGCTCCTCCAGGGAATCTTCCTGACACAGGGGTCCAACCTCATCTCCTGCGGCTTCTGCATTGCAAGCGGATTCTTTACCACTGAGCCACGGGGGGTGCTGAAGGGGAACTGCACAGCTTCCAGAGGATGTTGCTGTCACTGGTAACACATGAGATGAAAAGTCCAAATGGAAGCTGCTGTCATATTCCCCAGGGCCCAAAGGCGTTCCTAGAGAAATGGGGGAGGACGTGGTCCTCAGAAACGGCCAATATATAAAAAAAATCCTATTCTTTTGGGTTTGTTTTTCCATCTGGCAGAAACTCTGGGAACACAGGGTCTCCAATCTGCTTATTTGGCACTTACCTGCCCAGCCTGACCTTCTCATCTAAGACCAGACTTGAACACAAAGCCTGGAGGATTGGTGCCCAAAAATGGGGCAGAAGGAGGGGAGCCTCCAAGGGAGCACCAAGCCCCTTTCTCCTGTGTCTTACTGGCTTCCAAGAAAACCAAAGTATGTCTGGTTGAGCTTGGCTGTGTGTTCTCCATGAATCCTCCCCCTCCCAGGGCTGGGCAGCACATTCCCTCTCCCCCTACCTCCACCATGTCCAGGACCTCCATCTTCCTCCCCAGTCAGTGTTCCACCAGGATGAGTGCTCACTTTGTGCAAAGCAATGTGTGGCCAGGGGAGAGGTGAGCCAGGTCTGACCTGGCCTCAGAGAGAAAGGGGACCAGTGGGCCCTGCTCAGACTCTCCCCACTCAAGCCAGTGTTCCCTCTCTGAGCATGTCTTGAGTTGTGGGCACATGGGGCACATTCTCTCTCTTGTGAGCATCATTGAGCTCAGAGTGCACTGTAAAAACAACTTTAACACAGATGCCTTGTGGGGAATGGTGGACCAGTTGTACCCCAGATCCTTTAAGATGATGTCTGATGTGTACATGCACGCTCAGTCATGTCTGACTCTTTGCGACCCCATGGACTGCAGCCCACCAGGTTTGTCTGTCCATGGAATTCTCCAGGCAAGAATACTGGAGTGGGTTGCTAATTCTTCCTTCAGGGGATCTTCCTGACCCAGGGATTGAACCCACATCTCCTGCTTCTCCTGCATTGGCAGGCGGATTCTTTACCACCAAGCTACCTGGGATGTTAATATGACATTAGGTGGGAATTTTCTTCCCCTCTTATCAAGGTCACCTTAAAGGGAGGAACTTCCTCTTCCCCTCTTCCTAGAGGATTGGGTTGAACCCTTTGTTTTTCTCCATCCAACTTGCTGACCTGAACCCAGAGATTAGCCGAGTCACGTCTGACTGGGGAGGCTGGCGAGAGCCTGACGGGCCTGGGGCCATGCGTGCCAGGAAAATGGCCACCGCATTGTTCTCGATGATGCTCTCGTGACCCATTCTCCGCCTCCTGAGTCTCACTCCTTAGAAGGGGTAGCCAAGGCCACTCTGTTCTCTTTCTGGAGGGCATGCACGACTGGAGGAGGACCGGTCTCTCTAGATAGGCATCTGGGCCAGTGGTTAGCTGACCCAACTCTCCCTTTGACCTTCACTTGGGTGGTAATGCTGGGAGTCTCCAGTTGGGCCTCTGGGATCAACCAATTCCCTAATCCAGCCTTTCCACAGAGCTTTGAGCTTTGTGAGTTTGGGGTTATTTTGTCTTCATTTTCAAGTTTCTTTCAGGGAAATTCAAGTTTTCTCGAGCACTGACTATTCACAGATACTCTTCAAAGTGGCAACACTCATCAGAGAGCTTGTCCTCCACGTCCTTGTTGTCGTGACACTTCATGAGCCCCATCGGCCCCCTTGGCCAGCCTCCATGATGGCTGGGGCCTCAGCTGGGGATACAGACAGGCTGAGTCCTAGAATTATCCAAAGGCTTGCCTGTGTCTGTGGCGGCTGCCGCTGTCAGGTGGGGCTTTCAGCCAGAACACCTCTACATGGCCTGAGCATCTCCTCAGCATGGGGGCCTCAGTGAGGTCATCCTTCCCAGGGATTCCAGCTGCCAGGTAGAAGTGGCCTCAGATTTTATGAGCTAGCTTTGGAAACCACGTGTGGCACTTTTGTAACACTCTTGACGGTAAGCAAGTTCCAGGCTGGTCGGGATCAAGGCAAGAGGACTTAGATCGCATCTCTTGGTGAAGAATGCCAGGTTCAGGGACACCAGGTAAGATTGGAGGTTTCTTGTGACCACTTTCTGGAAATACAAGCATCCTGTTTTACTGGCAGATATGAGATGGAGAACAATGGAAGCTGGAGGAAGGTTCTCAGGAACTGCCAGCAATGGAGAGGGGTGGGTTTCTCCTACACTGGACCAGGAAATGCCTGTGCAGGACAGGGCACAGGGACCCTCGCTGTGGGACACTGCTTGCTGGCTCCATACACTGACCTGAGCCCTTTTATTTTTTGACTTCATTTGTTTATTTGTGGTTTTGCTGGGTCTCCCCTGCTTGCAGGCTTTTCTCCAGTTGTGGTGAGCGGGGCTACTCTGCAGCTGTGGCCCCCAGGCTCTGGGGCGTGAGAGCTTCCATGACTGCCGCTCCCAGGCTCCAGAACACAGGCTCCGTGGCTGTGGTACACAGGCTGGGCTGCTCCGTAGCTTGTGGGATCTCCCTAGATCAGGGATCTAATCTGTGTCTCCCGGACTGGCAGGTGGATTCTTTACCATGCAGCCACCTTGAACCCAAGCTCCCACAGTAGTAGCTGCCATTTGTCCTCTTGTCATTCATTTTGGGCTAAAAATGCTGCCACGAAGGAGTGGTGATGGTTCTCCCTGAAAGTGCTCTGTCTAGGGCTGCAGACTAGCACATGCTCAATAAACAAGGTTGTCACACCCGACTTTCTCATAACCTTTACTGAGGGCCCCATACAGCGGACTACTGGGTCCTTTCTCTTCTTAAGAGCTATCTGCAGATGGACTATATATGGGCAGAAGATTTCTACCTGACTACTGCCCTGAGGGTTTAAAGGTCTACCTTCACCCTTTCCAGATTAAGTTTCTAAGTGGTAAGGAGGTTTGGGATAATAATTTGATTATTACAGCACTTGTTTAAATGGATAAGAAACGGCCTTACTATTTTTTTAAGTGAAGTATAGTTGATTTGAAGTATAGTCAAATTGATGCTTTCGACTTTTGGCCACTTAATGCGAAGAGCTGACTCACTGGAAAAGACCCTGATGCTGGGAAAGACTGAGGGCAGGAGGAGAAGGGGGCGGTAGAGGATGAGATAGTTGGAGTGCATCACTGACTCAATGGACATGAGTTTGAGCAAATTCCAGGAGATAGTGAAGGACAGGGAAGCCTGGTGTGCTGCAGTCCATGGGGTCACAAAGAGTCAGACAGGACTTAGTAACTAAAGAACAACAACAACAAACAATAATTGATTTACGATGTTGTAAGTTAGTATAAGGCAAAGTGATGCAGTTATATATATATATATATAATATAAATATTATATATTTATTTTCAAATTTTTTCCATTATAGTTTATTATGAGATATTGAATATAGTTCCCTGTGCTATACAGTAGGACATTGTTGTTTATTTTATATATAGTAGTGTAGATCTGCTAATCCCCCAAATTATCCCAAATTTATCCCTCCCTGAACTTTCCCCTTTGGTAGCCATAAATCTGTTTGCTCTGTCTGCCAGTTTTAATGCCAACATCAAATAAGCAGATGGTCCCGGCAATGTTTGCAGCCATTAAAAATCATGTTTTCCAAGAATATGTAATGACAGAGGGAAATATGATCTCATGTTAAGTGAATTGCTTCAGTATTCCAAACTGTGTACCCAGCATGGTCTGGTGAGTCAGCTGTAATAACCACAGGCAGGATGAGGGGCCAGCCAAACCTTGCTTATTCACTCTCATGGGAGGGGAGGTGGGAAGGAGGTCTCAAGAGAAGGTGCCTCTTCTGGTTGGGGTGCTCAGTTAAAACCTGGCCAACAGGGTCAGAGGGGAATGAAGATCTTGCTGGGCAAGAGGGATGGGGAGAAAGGACTGGGGTGCCACGGACAGAGGTCCTCTCTGTGGCTGTGTCCCATGAGCCAGTCTGGTCCTGCCACCCAGACCTGGCCTACCCCTTTGACTGGACTCTGTTGATTGTGAACCTCTTGTTTGGTAGGTCCTTTAGCTTCTCCTAAGGTCCTGTCTAGATGGTTCTTATTTTGATTTGACTTTATTTTTTAGCTGCTATTTTTTTGGTTGCTCTATGAGGCTTGCAGGATCTTAGTTCCCTGACCAAGAATTGAACCTGGGCCCACAACAGTGGAAGCGCTAAGTCCTAATGTTGCAGTGAAAAGGAAAGAAGAGGAATGAGTTTTTCTCTTTCCCTTTCCTGAGAACAAAGAAGATAAAGAGAATAGTGAGCAGACCTGAATATTCCTAGTTTTTTTTTTCACTTTAACTGTTCCTAACTCTGAATGTCTATAACTAAGTTTACTTTTCTGCCCCCTAATTCTGCAAGAGCTACAATTCACGTTTTCCTCCTTTGACCCTACACTAAATACATCCTATATCTGGTATTTACCCATACAGCACCCTTCCCCGTGTAGTTACATATCAGAAGGAAGACTGCAGGACCACCGAACTGCCATGCTCAGTTACTGGGTTACTGACGCCAGTTCAAGACTGTCTTTGAAACAACACAAGAGGAAGAAATCAAGACCCTATCAGCTTTGTCCCTCATTACTCCTGACTGCAAGCCCTTGCCTTATGTGAGCCTCGAGAGTCCTCGTGGAGGGAGGGCACAGTTCTTGAAGCATGAGCCTTCTGTGTTCCCCCCTCCACCTGCTGGGAATTAAAGCCAGCTTTCTATTTTCTAAACTCTGTCTCCATGTTTTTAATTCAGCTTCAGTGGGCAGAGAAGGTCAAGATTTTGGCCAGCAACACTAACCATTGGACTGCCAGAGAATGCCCTTATTTTGATTGCTGACGACTATTTCAAAAGCAATGTGAATGCAGTCTAGTCCCATAACTAGAGGGTCAGCTTCAGTGAAGCTATGGGCTTCAAAAATAAATTGCACATGCATTTTTCAATTATCACCATTAATAGTTATAAATAACTTGCTTGAGAAGCTTGTTCATCTCTGGGGCTTACTATGGTCATATGAAAGAAATATGTGAACACAGATTGGGTGGCCTTTGAAGACCATGACGTTGACTTATTTATAGTTGTTGGCTTAGATAGAAATGGAAAGAAAGGAAGTTGTCTTAAAAGGTGAACAAATGGAAAAGAACAGCTATTGGTTCAGAAGGACAAGTTTGGATGGCCTCTGGCCCATCGAGGCAGCTCCTGCAAGCGCAAGGGCACGGAAGAGGAGGGTGGGGAGGAAGGGGGTGGTTCAGGCCTCAGGAGCCTCGCAGCTGGGGTTTGTTCGCCTCGGTGGCTTCTTGGTGTTCAGCAGAGGGCATGCTAAGCCTTGCTCCCTCCCTGGCTCCCTCCCATAGGTGTGAACAGGCATCACTTCACTCACTGGCACCTGTCTAAATGCCTTCTGAAGGAAAAGTTTTGGACATTCTTGTAAAAGGAAAAAAAAACAGGAAAAAGATTTTAAAAAGCATGTGTCAATTCAGAGGAATACATGTTTACTATTGAAAATCTGCATGTTGACTCTGCTATAAATCCTCTGGTTCTTTCTTTTTTAAACATTTTTATTCTGAAATCATTATAGATTCACAAGACATTGCATAGATGGTGTAGAGAAGCCTTGTGTACCTTCCATCACTTAGGCTACCAGTTAAAACTTACATAATTACGGTCCAGAATCAAAACCAGGAAACTGGCCTCGGCACAATGTGTGTGCTGTTTTTTGCCAGGCTGCAACAGGTGTAGCTGCCTGAAAGCCCTTCTGCGGTCCAGGTACAGGACTGCTCCCTCACTGCAAAGAGTCCCTCGTGTTTCCCCTGAGAGTCACCCCTTCTCTCTCCCCAGCCACTAATTTGTTTTCCATGTCTGCATTTTGGTTATTTAGAGGTGTTATGTAAATAGAATCATATAGTATGTGGCCTTTTGAGACTTTATTTTATTTTCATTCAGCAGAATTCCGCTGAGACCTCTGCAAGCTCTATCAACCATCTATTCCTTTTTTTTTTTTTTTTAGCACTGAGTAGTACTCCACTGTAATGTTAATTTCATGTGTTAACTTAGTTACATCATGGTTCCCAGGTATTTTGCCAAACATTATTCTATTTTGTTCCTGCAAAGATATCTTTTAAGAGGAGATTAACATTTAAACAGTATAATTTGTAAATAAGTAATTGATGGAATCAATAGAAAAAAACCTGACTTCTCCCAAGGAAGACGGAAACTTTCAGCAGACTGACTTCAGATTTGACCTACCACATCTACTCTTCCCTGAGTCTCCAGCTTGCTCATCTATTCTGAAGATTTTAGACTGACAGTCTCCACAGTTATACAAGCCAATTACTTAAATTCTATCTATCCATCTGTCATCTATCTAACTCAGGAGAATGCTTGCTAGTACATTCATAGTATGGTCCCATCAGTATGTTTAACCATTCATCCACTCATTAAAGGACATTTTCATTGTTCCAGCTTAGGGATACTATAAAGGAAATAAGGCAACAATAAAAATTTGTATAAAAGTTTTTGTGTGGACATAAGTTTTTACCTATCTGAGATAAATACTCAGGATGGCAGTGGCTGTACTATTTTACATTCCCAGCAACAGTGGATGAGAGATCCAGTTCCTCAGAATCCTCACCAGCATTTGGTATGGTCAGTATTTTCATTTTAGCCGTTCTGATAGGTGTGTGGTGCTATCTTATCATGGTTTTAATTTGTGCGTCTCTGATGGCTAGTGTTACTGATCATCTTTTTACGTGCTTACTTACCATTTGTGTATCCTCTTTAGTGACTTTGCCTGTTTTCTAGGTATGAGTCCTTAGGATTTTTCAAGTAAGTTCTCCAAGTATGTGGTAGGCATAATCTCAAAGATTTCCCCACCAATATTCCTGTTCCCTGACTATTCAGTCAAACGTTAGATACTGCTGTGAAGGGGCTTTTCCAATGCAATTAAGATTACTAAGTGAGTGATTTTGAAACAGGGAAATTATCATTAGTTATCTGGCTCAGTGTAAGAATGTGCTTGCATGGAAGCTAAGTTGCTTTAGTCAATTTAGACCAACAGAAGCAGAAGATATTAAGCTGGCAAGAGTACACAGAAGAACTATGCAGAAAGATCTTCACAACCAAGATAATCACAATGGTGTGATCACTCACCTAGAGCCAGACATCCTGGAATGTGAAGTCAAGTGGGCCTTAGAAAGTATCACTATGACAAAGCTAGTGGAGGTGATGGTATTCCAGTGGAGCTGTTTCAGATCCTGAAAGATGATGCTGTGAAAGTGCTGCATTCAATCTGCCAGCAAATTGGGAAAACTCAGCAGTGGCCACAGGACTGGAAAAGGTCAGTTTTCATTCCAGTCCCAAAGAAAGACAATGCCAAAGAATGCTCAAACTACCGCACAATTGCACTCATCTCACACGCTAGCAAAGTACTGCTTAAAATTCTCCAAGCCAGGCTTCAGCAATACGTGAACCATGAACTTCCAGATGTTCAAGCTGGTTTTAGAAAAGGCAGAGGAACCAGAGATCAAATTGCCAACATCCGCTGGATCATGGAAAAAGCAAGAGAGTTCCAGAAAAATGTCTATTATTTCTGCTTTATCGACTATGCCAAAGCCTTTGACTGTGTGGATCACAATAAACTGTGGAAAATTCTGAAAGAGATGGGCATACCAGACTACCTGACCTGCCTCTTGAGAAACCTGTATGTGGGTCAGGAAGCAAGAGTTAGAACTGGACATGGAACAACAGAGTGGTTCCAAATAGGAGAAGAAGTATAGTGTGTCAAGGCTGTATATTGTCACCCTGCTTATTTAACTTATATGCAGAGTACATCATGAGAAACACTGGGCTGGAGGAAGCACAAGCTGAAATCAAGATTGCTGGGAGAAATATCAATAACCTCAGATATGCAGATGACACCACCCTTATGGCAGAAAGTGAAGAGGAACTAAAAAGCCTCTTGATGAAAGTGAAAGAAGAGAGGGAAAAAGTTGGCTTAAAGTTCAACATTCAGAAAACGAAGATCATGGCATCTGGTCCCATCCCTTCATGGGAAATAGATGGGGACACAGTGGAAACAGTGTCAGACTTTATTTTGGGGGGCTCCAAAATCACTGCAGATGGTGACTGCAGCCATGAAATTAAAAGACACTTACTCCCTGGAAGGAAAGTTATGACCAACCTACATAGCATATTTAAAAGCAGAGACATTACTTTGCCAACAAAGGTCCATCTAGTCAAGGCTATGGTTTTTCCTCTGGTCATGTATGGATATGAGAGTTGGACTGTGAAGAAAGTTGAGCACCACAGAATTGGTGCTTTTGAACTGTGGTGTTGGAGAAGACTCTTGAGAGTCCCTTGGACTGCAAGGAGATCCAACCAGTCCATTCTGAAGGAGATCAGCCCTGAGATTTTGGAAGGACTGATGCTGAAGCTGAAACTCTAGTACTTTGGCCACCTCATGAGAAGAGCTGGCTCATTGGAAAAGACTCTGATGCTGGGAGGGACTGGGGGCAGGAGGAGAAGGGGACGACAGAGGATGAGGTGGCTGGATGGCATCACCGACTCAATGGACGTGAGTTTGAGTGAACGCCGGGAGTTGGTGATGAACAGGGAGGCCTAGTGTGCTGCAATTCATGGGGCTGCAAAGAGTTGGACACGACGGAGTGACTGAACTGAACTGAAATGAACCCAAGAAGAAAGGAGGAGAATTTCCTCAACTTGACAAGCAACATCAACTAAGAGCTGTATGTAGCTAGCACCAAACTTGATGAAAGAGTGCTTTCCACCTAAGACCAAGAACAAGATAAGAATGTCTACTCTTACTATTATTAGCAACATAGTACTGGAAGTTCTCCATGGAGAAGAAAATGGAAACCCACTCCAGTATTCTTGCCTGGAAAATCCCAGGGACAGCAAAGCCTGGAGGGCTGCAGTCCATGGGGCTGCAAAAGGGCCAGACACTTTCATGAAGAGGCTTTTTAGTTCCTCTTCACTTTCTGCCATAAGGGTGGCGTCATCTCCATATCTAAGGTTATTGATATTTCTCCTGGCAATCTTGATTCCAGCTGTGGCTTCCTCCAGCCCAGCATTTCTCATGATATACTCTTCATATAAGTTAAATAAGCAGGGTGACAATATACAGTCTTGATATACTCCTTTTCCTACTTGGAACCAGTCTGTTGTTCCATGTCTAGTTCTAACTGTTGCTTCCTGACCTGCATACAGGTTTCTCAAGAGGCATGTTAGGTGATCTGGTATGTCCATCTCTTTCAGAATTTTCCACAGTTTATTGTGATCCACACAGTCAAAGGCTTTGGCATAGTCAATAAAGCAGAAATCGATGTTTTTCTGGAACTCTCTTGCTTTTTCGATGATCCAGCAGATGTTGGCAATTTAATCTCTGGTTTCTCTGCCTTTCCTAAAACCAGCTTGGACATCTGGAAGTTCATGGTTCACGTATTGCTGAAGCCTGGCTTGGAGAATTTTAAGCAGTACTTTGCTAGTGTGTGAGATGAGTGCAATTGTGTAGTAGTTTGAGCATTCTTTGGCATTGCCTTTCTTTGGGATTGGAATGAAAACTGACCTTTTCCAGTCCTGTGGCCACTGCTGAGTTTTCCAAATTTGTTGGCATATTGAGTGCAGCACTTTCATAGCATCCTTTTTCAGGATTTGAAAGAGCTCAACTGGGATGCCATCACCTCCACTAGCTTTGTTCGTAGTGATGCTTTCTAAGGCCCACTTTATTTCACATTCCAGGATGTCTGGCTCTAGGTGAGTGATCACACCATTGTGATTATCTTGGTTATGAAGATCGTTTTTGCATAGTTCTTCTGTGTATTCTTGCCACCTCTTCTTAATATTTTCTGCTTCTGTAGGTCCATACCATTTCTGTCCTTTATCGAGCCCATCTTTGCATGAAATGTTCCCTTGGTATCTCTAATTTTCTTGAAATGGTCTCTAGTCTTTACATTTCTGTTGTTTTCCTCTATTTCTTTGCATTGATCACTGAAGAAGGGTTTCATATCCCTTCTTGCTATTCTTTGGAACTCTGCATTCAGATGCTTATATCTTTCCTTTTCTCCTTTGTTTTTGGCTTCTCTTCTTTTTACAGCCATTTTGCTTTTTTGCATTTCTTTTCCATGGGGATGGTCTTGATCCCTGTCTCCTGTACAATGTCACAAACCTCATTCCATAGTTCATCAGGTACTCTATCTATCAAATTTAGTACCTTAAAACTATTTCTCACTTCCACTGTATAATGATAAGGGATTTGATTTAGGTCATACCTGAATGGTCCAGTGGTTTTCCCTGCTTTCCTCAATTTAAGTCTAAATTTGGCAATAAGGAGTTCTTGATCTGAGCCACAGTCAGCTCCTGGTCTTGTTTTTGCTGATTGTAAAGCGCTTCTCCATCTTTGGCTGCAAAGAATATAATTAATCTGATTTCAGTGTTGACCATCTGGTGATGTCCATGGGTAGAGTCTTCCCTTGTGTTGTTGAAGAGGGTGTTTTCTATGACCTTTGCGTTCTCTTGGCAAAACTCTATTAGTCTTTGCCCTGCTTCATTCCGTATTCCAAGCCCAAATTTGCCTGTTACTCCAGGTGTTTGTTGACTTCCTACTTTTGCATTCCAGTCCCCTATAATGTAAAGGACATCTTTTTTTGGATGTTAGTTCTAAAAGGTCTTGTAGGTCTTCATAGAACCGTTCAACTTCAGCTTCTTCAGCATTACTGGTTGGGGCGTAGACTTGGATTACTGTGATATTGAATGTCTTCATAAAGCCATTCAATTTCAGCTTCTTCAGTGTTACTGGTTGGAGCACAGGCTTGGATTACTGTGATACTGAATGATTTTCCTTGGAAATGAACAGAGATCATTCTGTCGCTTTTGAGATTGCATCCAAGTACTGCATTTCAGACTTTTTTGTTGACCATGGTGGCTACTCCATTTCTTCTAAGGGTTTCCTGCCCACAGTAGTATATATAATGGTCATCTGAGTTAAATTCACCCATTCCAGTCCATTTTAGTTCGCTGATTCCTAGAATGTCGACATTCACTCTTGCTCAGTCGCTTGACTGAAGTGAAGTCGCTCAGTTGTGTCCTACTCTTTGCGACCCCTCGGACTGTAGCCCACCAGGCTCCTCCCTCCATGGGATTCTCCAGGCAAGAACACTGGAGTGGGTTGCCATTTCCTTCTCCAAAGGATCTTCCTGACCCAGAAGACAGACTTAAATAGCAGGTACTTAGCATGCAAGTTAAGACAAAGCTTTCCAGTTTCAAAGCCCCAATAATGGTCATTTATGCAAGGCTCATAAATTGATGCTGAACCCCATATTTCTGTGTCTTTGTATCTTGTATACCTTTTGTAACTTCTTTGAATCTTTCTGAGCATTCTCTCCAAGTGCTGCTTTTCCAAATAACTTCCATCCGAAGTCATTTTGTTTGTCAAGTCTTGAGTTCCTTAGTCATGTCCAAATCTTTGTGACCCCATGGACTGTAGCCTGCCAGGCTCCTCAGTTCATGGGGATTCTCCAGGCAAGAAAACTGCAGTGGCTTGCCATGCCCTCCTCCAAGGAATCTTATAGTTACTAATTTTCAAGGAATTTGTTAATTTCATCTAAATTGTCAAATTTATGCATGTAGTGTTTTTCCTAGTATTTCCTTATTAACCATGTGATGATGTCTGTTATATTTGTTGCTTTATCCCATTTCATTGTTGAAACTGGTACTTTGTATCTTCTCTTTTTTGCCAGTCTTGCCAGACGTTTGTTAATTTTATTGATCTTTTTAAATAACCAAATTTTGCTTTCATTGATTTTCTCTATTGACCTGTTTTCAATTTTAGTGATTTCTGCTTTTCTGATTTCTGGTACAAGTAATACCTCCCCAGCCCTACCCACTTCCTCAACACTGCCCCCCCCCCCGC